>JANAVB010000194.1:5570361-5812861 GCA_029216955.1 Iris pallida
CACTGCGGCGTAGGCTGGGCGTATTCACTTCTCGTACCCTTTCACTGGGTGCGGTCGTGACACGTTTTTAGTGGTGGCCCATGCAGGTTAGTCCAATCACAACTAGTGTAATTCGTAGTGGTACTCGAATTAGAGTATTATTACAGCCAGCAGTAGGATATAAGATATAAGCTAAGGTACTCAATCACATTAGTAAAACTCTTATCAATTCTTGCTGTTAATTGTCTTCTTTTGAAAACAACTGTCCTCCTTTGATGATTTCTCTTCTTTTTCAGTAATTGATTCCTTGTTTGATATGTCTTCAAGATATTTATGGAGACACGATTTCGTCTCTTCGGTCTATGCAGGTCGAGATTCGTATTAGTACGATATCTACTTAGCACAACGACTTAGTTGTACTACGACGAGCCTGCTATAGAATATAGAAAGTAAGGCGTTAGAATGAGAGAATACTCGATTACTATTAGAATTTCCTGAGAGATTCCTGGAACGACCCTTGAGAATCTTATTTTGATCTTCGATTTAAATTCCCTTTCCCTTATTTTAATCCACCTTCCTCCCTTGATTCTTGCATCTTATTTGAACTCTTTTACCAATACCCTTACTTTCTTGTGCTTAATAATGGTTAGAAAGATGGCTACACTACTATATACTCATTGGTCAAACACATGGCTAGAAGGATTACATTAAGGAATTAGAATTCACGGAGACTTTGACTAAGTTATAAGGGCATTTTTCTAAAAGGATGATTTAATGATTAGTAGTTTGTAAGTTGGGATATTACCAAGGAAATTTATCTTGAGATTCTAAGTAGTAATCACCAGAGGATTATAAAATTATATTTTGATACTGGAGAAAAATAGTTAGAATCTATATAAATCGATTTCAGGAATTGATGTGATTCATGAATTATTAGATTATGATTATACATCTTTGAACGTATATAGATTGGTTTGATAATGATAAAAAAAGGAGGGTGGCAGTATGAACTATTAAATTGAGTATACAAGTTGCGATGTATATGTTTATTGAATTTCAAATTTAAGTGGAAGCAATGATATTAAAATTTTGGTTTAAAAGATTAGGAAGATATAAAAACGATTTTTTTTGGAAAAAAATTCTCAAATTTGTAATCGTGTCAATTGATTGAAGATTTAAAAATCCATTTAGATTTTGGTTTAAGAAGTAGTGATTATGTTTCAATGACTTATAAAAAAAATTATGGTTGATAAGCGCGTTAAAATACTGAGCTGTAAATGCTAGATTGCCGTGATAAGCTAAGTGTCTATCTTGAGGATTATTTGAGACAAATTGGGAGTTTTAAAGTTATGAAGTGATATAGAATTTTATGCATTCATGATTCATTAACTCTGGAGTTTAAAGTTGGATTGAAATGTTAAATTTTGGAAAGGTTAGTAGTAACGTGATAAAAGTTACTATAAGATTTATGAAAAGGATTTAAATGTTAGTCGTGATTAGATTGGATGGCTTAGAGTGAATACAAATTGCGGTGGTTATTTTGAAATTTCTTTTTAAAAGAATGTAATGGTAGGCCACCAGGATAACCTTAATGAGATAAAGTGTTCCACACTAATTGCCATATCACTCATGACTATGACAGTAGTATATACTCAAGTGTTGTTAGTCGTCTGCCAAACTATGTGACTGTATCTCAATCTTGACTTACTCAACCTTTCATCAAATTTAGATCTTTTATTGTGACTTTCTAACCGTTTGTATTTGATCGTTCCTTAACAGTATTCTTCCTTTAGAACTGTGTCCCTAAATTATTTCACTGGATTCTTAATTAAATTTATTTCATGCTTCAACTTGATTTCCTTTATTCTTGTATTAATTGTCACCTCTTGAACCCTTACCTTCTATTTTAGATTCTTTGACGTCCCTTACCGTGACTTTGATATTCGGAGTGTAATACTAGTTGTTATCCTCCAACAAACTTCACATGCAAGACCGAGACGAGTCCACCTTCATGTAGATATATCATGTCCCACTAAACACGTCTCCTTGTACACTATTTTCTTGATGAGACTTTCTGGTCAATAAGACTAAACTATAGCCCTTACTTATATTTTGACTACCTTACGCTGCTAATTTAGCTTTAGTTTTGCAAGCTTATCTCTTTTTCGAGCTTGATCATGACATATTTTATTAGGTCGACCCACTAACATATTGTCTAATCAGAACCGGTGTATGACGGTCTGATCTACCTAGTGCACCTTGGTTCGCTTTCATATATTTCACTACGTGGATAGAGGCATAGTTAAACTAGCCCTAGAGTCTCATCCACGACAGCTTTGGCAATTCTTCTTGAATTATTTTTGTCGTCTATGAACCACGTATTATACTCAATAGCGTCGTCTTTGAACTCCTTTTGCTTTTGTCTTTCACATATTTTAGAAAGACAAGACACTGTACTTAATAGGTCAACCCAAGGTATCACGTTTAGCTTCCTTATCAAAAGAAGGAAATTGACTTATTTCTATATCCTCGTAGTATCCTTTAGGATTTCAATAGTGTTGAATTCTAAACCCTTGATCGCGACCAGTCGACTTGGTCATTCTCCTTATCATCCAATGTTTGGAACCTTATTCAATTGAATTAATTCAATTATGACATGGATTTCAAGTCTTGGATACTCGTGTCCATACTTCAATGACCTCGTTCTCTATCTTGCCCAAACCTCGATTCATCCTGGATTTGATCAACTTAGATCCTATCGAGACTAAATTTTCTTATAGATATATGTAGTGTGCTTAGATTTCAGTGTTATTGACAGTCGTGCTTTAAACTTTCAATTTTGATCATCTTTAGAGTAGTAATGCTTTTTAGTTAATTTCAGTTATTTTTTTTAATCACCAGTTTTCATATAGGATGATAGACTGCCTTACAGCCCGATGATTTATTATTTTTTCTTATCTTTTCCAGAATAGAACCCATGACCAGAGTCTGTCCCCAGTGCACAGCTGCAATTTCGGATGAGACTGAGATTGTATTTTCCTTCTATTGCTCAGAAGGTGTTAGTAGCCTCATCGGAGAATTTTCTCCATCTCATATCCTTCAAGAGAGGGCTGCAGTTCAGCCGAAGACTGAGGGCCTCCCTTTGCCTCCTGGAGTGGTACCCCATGCTATCCCTGATGGGGCTCATATTTACAGACTTCTTCAGGATATACATGAGGTACAGAGACTTCAGGCTGAGCTTATGAGAGAGCAGAGTCTCAGTTTTCAACTGTTGTGGGATTACATGCATTCGAGGGGGGAGCCTAGTCCCAAGAGAGCGAGGTGCAGTTTATACCCAGAGCCTCAGGAGTACCCAGGCTTTCATCCTAGACCAGCCTATCCAGTTCAGATTCCAGTCCAGCAGAGGCCAGTTGAGTGGGTGCCTACCCGTGCCTTCTGTAAGAAGCCTTGGCACGTATGGAAGGACTGTAGGAAGAGACTAGGATTGTGCCTATTTTGTGGGTCAGCTGCACACAAGATACGAGACTGTCCTACTACACTTGCCCCTAGTCAAGGCCTACCTCCGGGAGAGAGTTCCAGCTACCAGACCTAGTAGAGGTGAGTTCTTAACCTATACCTTATCCTATCTTGATGATTACTGTACCCTACCATATTGTTTATATGTTTGATACCATATTTCTACTTTTGATCTAGTATGACTATAGTGGCTAGATGAGACCCAGACTGATTACCTGCCATAATCATGTATGATATCTTTCCAATTGCATGATTTAGATAAGTTTTCTTAAGACCATGATTGTTGGGGATTTGACCTAGAAGGAGTAGGATCATCTTAATTTCGAGGACGAAATTATTTTAAGGAGGGTAGATTTGTCACACTCACTCTTCAATTTCAAGGGTATTTTAGTAATTGTGATTTATTTGAAATTTTTTTATGATTTTTATTTGAATTTTTTATATAATTATTAATTAGATTGATTGCAGTGTGATTTGATTGGTTGTAGACTGGTGACTTGGTAGTATAAGTAGTTTGACCTTAGTCAACCTTCACTAGAAGCCTAATAATGTAATTAAATTTCACATTTTGGTTTTTAAAATTATTTAGATTTAAATCTCTATTTTTGGAGTGGTTTAAATGATTTAGTCTTTTTAGCCATTTTGGCCTTTTTGTGATTTTCTAGATATATTGACTTGTGTTGTGCTAGCAACTGGTATAACCTTAGAGGACTAGTATATGAGCCTAACCATGTTTTAGAGATTATTATTTTTATTTTTAGAATTTATTTTAGGCATTAGATTATTTTTAAGACTTTTATTGATTTATTTTAGGCTTTTTGCATGCAAGCCTTTAAGCCTTTTGACTTGGGCCCATTTCTACTTGAGAAATAGTTGGCCCAAGCGAAACCCTAACCCCTAGAGACCTAGTCTTGGCCGCCCAACAGCAGTAACCCCTCCCCCTTTTCTTCATTTGTGGAATTGTAGCCTCCACAAGTGAACCCTAATAGTTTCTCTTCTCCAAAACTCCTTTTTCCTTCATCCGGAGTCCGTTTCTTCCCAAACAAACTCCGTTGCACTCGTCGACGATAGAAGGATCTGCTGGAGCATTTATAGCGAGGACGGAGGCTTTTGTTTAAGGAAAATCGGCCGACACGACAACCGAGGGGCTCCATTCATTGAGTTTTTGACACTCAATAGGTAAACCCTAAAATACTATAGTAAATTTGGAATTTTTTTCATTTTTGCATCCATATAGGTGCCCTAGACTTGCCCACGAAATTTGGTTGGATTTCGACTTTGTTTGATGGCGGTATCGGACATGTGTCGGTCATTTACGGCACGTGTTCGACGAAATGTTGCTTAGTATAGAAAGTTACTATTTTTGATTCTGTCTTCTTGGATGTTTAGATAATATTATTTTGATAAACTCTTGTGAAGACGGATTTGGTTTTGACAACGTATCAGCTGCGTTTCGGGCAACGGACGCACGTGCACGGATCCCGTGCACGAGGCCGTGCGTGTCCTGCTGTCCGTATGTTGTTTCTCGATGCACAGGCCGTATTTTTGCGTAAAATTTCTTGAGCACGTGGGGGCAACCTCTGCCCCATGCTCGTAAAATTTCACGGCTTTTCGTTGAGCGAGCGCGGAGAAAATGCGCGTGCACCGCTCAGCCGCACTGTGCATTCAGGCTAATTTTTGTCGCTGAAACGGACTTTGTGCGCACACACGACGCAGCAAAGACCTATTCCAGGACCTGGGACACGTCGACCTATACCTAGACTATCTGAGGAACGAACCCCGAGTGGCGGCGTGGCCCGACGAGCGAGCCACGAGGGTGGAACTGCGCGCACGAGGGCCGCAGCAGGCCGCACGGGTGCGGGGTTGCGTGCATCATTTTGGCACGGTGTGTCACTGCGTGGCCATGTCCTAGACCTACCGCGGGACCCCCCCCAGCTACGTGCACAAGCACGGCGCTTTTCGTTGTGTGTGCGGCGCTCAAACGAGCGAGAACGCACGCGTTGTCACGCGGTATCGGAAAATTCCGATACGTTCTGTGGACACGACACGGACACGATTTCAAACCCGAGAGTATACGAGCGCATCACGTGGGTCGAGACCAATGTGTATGCCGAGTTTTGCGGGTTCGTTTGGTGTATTTTGCATTTTGGGTCGTTGGGTAGAAAACGGGTTTTTTCTTTAAATATGAATTTTGAATTTAAATGCGATATTTTGATTTTCAGCTTCTTAGCTTACAAATTCTGAGTTTTCAGTACATATATGAGGTTTCGGATTTGTGGGAACCAACTTTTAGTTTTGTTTCATAATTTTCCATCATTTATGAGTATATATGCTTTCTATATAGCTATGTATACATATATTTAACTATATATACAAAACCCCGTTGAAACCCATTGCTATGCATACATGTTGAGAATGGGTCGTGGGGGATTTAATTCCAGATTTTTGACTCTTAAAATTATCTCAAACCATTGCCAATCTTTCAAAAAAAAAAAAAATTATATATATATATATATATATATATATATATATTATATATATATATATATATATATATATATATATACAAAACCCCGTTGAAACCCATTGCTATGCATACATGTTGAGAATGGGTCGAGGGGGATTTAATTCCAGATTTTTGACTCTTAAAATTATCTCAAACCATTGCCAATCTTTCATTTGAGCGTTTGTATATATATATATATATATATATATATATATATATATATATATATATATATTATATATATATAGTTTTTCTTAATTTGTATATATGTATATAAATAGTATATTAAATTGTGGTATACCATGGTTGTGTTTGCTGTTTTTAATCTCAGAATTCACCCGATTTCAGTAAGCTCCAGGACACACACACACACACACACACACACACACACACACACACACCCCACCACACCACAACACCACACACCTCATTTGTTAGATTTAAGGTTTTGTTTGATTGTAAATACACATATGTGTATACCTATATGTATATAGATATTTATGCTTGATAACTCTCTTAGAATAGATTGTAGATGTGTATATAACTATAGGAGTCCTAGGACAGAATTGGTTTGTCATTTTGAGCCTAGTTTAGTCGAATTGGCCGACAAGTTGACCACATTGACAAAAGTCAACTTTGGGTCAAACTTGATCCAATTCAACTCAAACGAACTCCAAATGACTAAAATTTTGTGTATGACCTAGAAATTAGTAGACGAACTAGTTGACCCAGGTTTGACCAATGTTGACCAGGTTTGACCAGAGTTGACAAAGGGTTGACTTTGACCAAAATGGACCTAGAAGTATGTAGTCTTGCATTGTAGCTATTTCTTTTGATATTTTAGACTTGGTTGTGACATGTGTATACTTTAAATAGGTTTATATTGCCCCAGTTTAGCTACACTTCATCATCAGCAGTTCAGTTTGCCAGGCGAGTACATTCTCTGATATTTTCATACTTCTTTGGATATGTTCTCTTGTTATAGACTAGTATACTTGATGCTGACACGATGTTCACACAATTAGTACCCTATGGATCTTTTTATGCGATGTTATCCCCTCGATACATCGAGTATATCATGTTCATGTACTTTATCATGGCCATCATATACTCTATGTATTCATATTTATCCATGTGCACTCATATGTTATTCATGTACACTCATGACCATATGAACTCCATGTATAAAGTAGTTATTATCCATGTGCAATAACATAACATGTTTGATCCTTGTGTATTGATTGGGGACAGGGAAAGTGTAGTTGGTTATGTGATCTTATCCCAGTATGTGTCCATGTGCACTCCATAGCTGTATCCATGTGCAACCCAAACCGTTTACATAACCAATTCATGCTCTAAATCACGTAGAAGGTTAAGGTTACATTTCTCTATTTATCATATTATATCTCATTCTTATAGTCTCTCTCTCTTGTTATTTTCTTTACAGCGATTCATGTATAGTTTTCTATAGCTTGCTTTATATGTCCAATCCTGATATGAACTGTTGTGAGAGATATGTGCTCGTTCCGTCCTACTGGGCATGTTGAAAATTTTACAGGTGATGATGAAGAGTTCTGTCTTACTTATTATGGCATTGGCTTAGATGACACTGGTGACATGGACCCTCAGGAGGATCCAGCAGTCGCTGAGGATTTGCCCATAGTCTAGCTGAGACTTAGTATTTTATTGTCTTTATTTGAGACATTATGAGCTGTACTTGAGATTTATTTTGGTGGTTTACACCTAGACTTTTATTTATATCTGTGACTCTCTTGAGATTTATTCTTCTCTTCCAGCTAGTTGTTGTGATTGAGTTACTTATTATTCATTCTCCATTCGGAGCATATTCTAGACTGTGTTAGATATAGTGACTCAGGACAGTGTTCTACCGCGATACTGCGACGTAGGCTGGGTATTCACTTCTCGTTCCCTTTACTGGGTACGGGTCGTGACACATTTTTAGTGGTGCCTATGCAGGCCAGTCCAATCACAACTAGTGTGATTCGTAAGGTACTCGAATTAGAGTATCATTACAGCTTGCAGTAGGACATAAGATATAAATTAAGGTACTCAATCACATTAGGAAAACTCTTATCAATTCTTGCTGTTAATTGTCTTCTTTTGAAAACAACTGTCCTCTTTGATGATTTTTCTTCTTTTTCAGTAATTGATTCCTTGTTTGATATGTCTTCAAGATAGTTATGGAGACACGATTTCATCTTTCCGGTCTATGCAGGTCGAGATTCGTATTAGTACGATATCTACTTAGCACAACGACTTAGTTGTACTGCTACGAGCCTGCTATAGAATATAGAAAGTAAGGCGTTTGAATGAGAGAAACTCGATCACTATTAGAATTTCTGAGAGATTCCTGGAACGACCCTTGAGAATCTTATTTTGAGCTTCGATTTAAATTCCCTTTCCTTATTTTAATCCACCTTCCTCCCTTGATTCTTGCATCTTGTTTGAACTCTTTTCACCAATACCCTTACTTTTTATGCTTAATAATGGTTAGGAAGATGGCTACACTACTATATACTCATTGGTCAAACACATGGCTAGAAGGATTACATTAAGGAATTGGAATACACGGAGACTTTGACTAAGTTATAAGGGCATTTTTCTAAAAGGATGATTTAATGATTAGTAGTTTGTAAGTTGGGATGTTACCAAGGAAATTTATCTTGAGATTCTAAGTAGTAATCACCAGAGGATTATAAAATTATATTTTGATACCGGAGGAAAATAGTTAGAATCTATATAATTAATTTCAGTAATTGATGTGATTCATGAATTATTGGATTATGATTATACATCTTTGAACGTATATAGATTGGTTTGATAATGATAAAAAAAGGGTGGCAGTATAAATATTAAATTGATTCGTACAAGTTGTGATGTATATGTTTATTGAATTTTAAATTTAAGTGGAAGCAATGATATTCAAATTTGGGTTTAAAAGATTAGGAAGATATAAAAACGATTTTTTTTGGAAAAAAAAATTCTCAAATTTGGAATCGTGTCAATTGATTGAATATTTAAAAATCTATTTAGATTTTGGTTTAAGAAGTAGTGATTATGTTTCAATGACTTAGAAAGAAAAATTATGGTTGATAAGCGCGTTAAAATACTGAGCTGTAAATGCTAGATTGCTGTGATAAGCTAAGTGTCTATCTTGAGGATTATTTGAGACAAATTGGGAGTTTTAAAGTTATGAAGTGATATCACTAACATTTATGCTATCACTAAAATCAAAACTATGTTTTTGATTGTGGTTATTCAATTAAGTTTAATCATTATGATATCACTAACATTTATGCTATCACCTTAGTACTTATACTTAAACTCAGCATTGTCCTAATATACATTTAACTTATCACACTTGCTACTATGTATATTGCTTTGTTCGTCTAACATGTACATGCAGAAAAGCAATAAGCAAGATCAATGTGGACATATGCAATGAAGAAATCATGGTGGGCCAAAGACGATGGATCCCACAAGATTTTTTGAACCACCCGACGACATCTTCAGAGCCACGCACTCGGGGGGCGAAGCCCCGAAAGGTATTCAGTTTTCACAAACTGGATATCTTTGGACAGCTGCCGCCAAAGAAAAAGCCAACATTTATCAAGGAAAGAAGCCATGCCATGCCATCATTATTTCAAGACTCTGAAGAAGCCTGCACCTGCTACAGTATATCTGGAGTTTGTAATGAGTCTTAGGAATAATTGTAAACACAAGAAATGGATGGTAAAATCGAAAACTAGGGTAGAAATTAGCCCAGGATCATTTTCGGATGCAAACCGGCATACCGACGGTATACCGGTCTATACCGACGGTATACCGATTTTGTTCACAGAAAGTTTTTTGTCTACAAAATCGGCATACCGACGGTATACCGGTTCATACCGACGGTATACCGGTTCAGTAACGTTGAAAGTTCAACGGTCGATTTCCAGCATTAAATAATCCCAACGGCTATATTTTGAGCCGTTGTAATCCCAGACCGGTATCGACGGTATGCCGACTCATACCGACGGTATGCCCGGTCGCTGACTGAAAAGTTGCCTTTAGCTCTTTTCAATGCTTTGGTTATAAATAGCCTTGAACCCCTTCATTCAAGGTTGATGTTTTGAGCCTAAAAATTTCTAAACCACCAAAGCCTATCCACAAACAACTCTACAAAGCTTTTATTTGCCATCCACAAATTGTGTTAGAGTTATTGAGTTGAAAAGTGAGATCTTCATCTTATTGTATAAGGAGATCAAAACCTATTGTGAAAGGTTGAAGTTGGAGAGTCTTCTTATCCAAACTCTCGGTTGAAGTTGGAGAGTCTTCGTATCCAAACTCTCGGTTGAAGTTGGGGAGTCTTCGTATCTAAACTCTCGGTTGAAGTCGGAGAGGCCTTCGGATTAAAACTCTCGTGTAAGAAGTTGGCGAGTTCTTCGGATCCAAACTCGTGTGTAACTATTTGCTCAAGTAGTGGATTAAAGTCGGAGAGAGTTCCGGGACTGGAGTGCCTCTTGGGAGGATACCAGGATATACCGTGTGTCGGTATTGTTATTGTTTCTTCTCTTGCACTTATATTTTTAAATTGCCCATTTGCTTGTGCTAAGTGCTTGATTAGTTAGCTTGACCCTATTCACCCCCTCTAGGGTTCCACACTCCGCCCCCGGTGCTCGGCGTCCTTGCGGCTCCGGGGGCCGGCTCAGACCCGTCTGGATCGCCTCTTCGTTCTCCGCGGCCCAGGCGCCCCCCGCCCTGGCAGTTGCCCTCCCCGCCTCGATGTGAGTTTCCTCTCAGCGCCTCCTCCTATCGCGCCTCCCCCTGCCCCGACGGCGGACCTCCTCTCGGCCATCCGTCTCGGCTGAGGACTCCCCTCCGGAGTTTCCCCCGCCCCGGATGCGGGCTTCCTCCCTCCTCCACTACAACAAAATAGGTTAATAACGACACTTTATTTATGACACTTTCTAAATAAGTGCCATTAATTTTTTTTAGTGATGACACTTTACTAAATTGTGTCGTGATAATTAAATATTTATCACCACCTATGACATATTTTTAAAAGTGTCGTAAACATAAATTTAATAACACTTTTTAGGTCACTTAAAAATGTCATATATTGTTATATACTAAACACAACACTTTTAAAGTGTTGTCCCAAATTTTATTTCCCCCTTTTTTTTCGTTTTGCCGCTCTGTCCCCAAATTTTGGCTCTGTAACCCGCGATAGAATGCTTTTCATCTCCTTCTCTCTCATTTCTTCCAATTTTCTAAATTCTCTTCCAACTTTCTCTTTTTCTCTCCAACTAACAGTAAACTCTCTCTCTCTCTCTCTCAGGTTGGGGCCGTTAGGGGTTTCCATCACAGAAGTTGTAGAGGGTTGCTCGCATCTCTATTTCACCCTCTTATTTGATCGAATTTTGGTATTTTTCTCAATTATTTCGATGTTGATCAGTTTGATCTACTTCGGTGGAGAATTCTTGAACGATTTGAGTTCTTGAATGATTTGTTGCTATTTTTGGGGATTTTGTGTATTTTTTGTTGGGGAATGGAAGGCGCTAATGGAGGCGGAGTGGAGAGCGGGAATAGAGCTCTGGAGAAAGATCCGGCGAATGTGGACACTAGTGCCTCTGTCGAAGAGGCTCAGGAATCTAAAGGATTACTATCAAATTGTCTGGAGCCGGCGACGGCGGCGGCGATGTCGAACGGTCCGACTCCTTCTGATAACAAAGGAAGAAATGTTCGTAAAGTAGGTTTAGTGAATACGTCATTTTTCTTTGTTTGGGATAATGTGGTTTTAACCTTTTATGTGGTGTAGAAAACCAAAAAATTGAGGGCATGAAGGATGGAGCTCAAAATGGTGTAGCAGTAATAGCCAAGAATTACAGGGCGGGCCTCTCATAGAGCTCTCTTTCGCCGCCAATTTGAGAAAGGGTACTGCTCGTAGGCCAAGCTGGAAACTTTAAATGGTTTGCAATTGATTTGTTGCTCTCTCGTGCTTGCCTTTTTTATGAAGTTACTTGTCTCCGCGATTAATTTTGTGTATCATAATGCAGGTGTGAGTGTTGGTAGGGAGGCCAATTTGGGTGTTGTGGCAAGAAAGCAATCGGTAAGTACCTTTGTGTTTGTTGTCTATGGCCTAAGTTTTCTATATGTAAGATTTGTCCTAATGAGAATGATATCTTCAGTATACCCATGCCTTGTTATTTCAGTTACAGTTCAGTGCGCTTTGCTCTACTATAAGCCTCATTGACTTCAAATCAATGAAGTTGAAGTCAGCTAATTTCTATACATCCCAGAATAAGTAGTGTATACAACAGCAACAAAACCCTTTATTTGCAAATTAAATATGTGTATATTAATACTAATTGGTTAGTCTATTCAAATAAAATGAAAGATGATAAAATTTGCAGAGATTGGAGCTAATTGTTTTTTGGGAGACGTCCAATCCATACCTGATATCTGGATTTAAAGCATGTTTGTGTCTCCAATTTGGTCAAACCTTCCAATGGTCGATATGAATCACATCTATCATTGCTACCTTCCTTTACATGGAGTATTTCATATGGTTTTCACTTGTCTCATTTCTCTTTGTGTGCCAATTTGTATATATGCTACAAGGTCAACTGACAAACCATTGATTTAAATAGGTTTATTCTTAAATGATTGGTTTGCATTTTAGGGAATAGTTTGCTAAATATCGTCCCTGTTTTTAGGCATCTTGATATTGTTAACTTTATGTGGTATTTTGCTGATTGTGTATGCAGTTGTCAGGCGTATGGGGTGTACTACTTCTCACATCACACTGGAATGTGCTTTGCAGACACATCCAAACATTACTATCACTGATAAGCGGTTATTTCTTTTTTAATTGCTAGTTGTAGTATGATCGATTCTTCACCTATTATCTGCTATATGGAGACCAAAAGTTCTTTATAGAATCATAATAGTGTTAGAAAAGGAATCAGTCTTTCATTTCGTTATCAACATGCAATATGTGCTTCCTTCTGTTCTAAGCTTTTTCTAATTGCCAGGCAACAAAATTTTTGATGGCATTCTCCGCTTTTGCACCTGAAAGTGGTTCCCTTGCTTAGCCTACCCCTGTACTTCTTGTGCATACTATGCAGGACTTTTTCTCAATGCACATTATTTTCTTAGAGTCTTCTCCATGCGATATTCACTCATTTGTGTATGATTAGATGGCTCTAGCATGTATTTTCTTCCTTTTTCATATCTTTACTTCAACAATCCTTTTGTATACAGAGTCTATAGTGAACGTCATATTTAAGTACACATGTATTTTTGCATACTAGATGCAGTTGTTGATGATGTTCATTAATTGCTTAGAGGCTCCTTCATAGAGGAGTTTCTCTCACATACTCAGTCGCATATTATTTAATGGCTCTAACATGTAATTTGTGTATTAACTTTATTTGCCTTACCATTAATGGCATGTCAGATGCTTTTCCCCACCCTTTAGTCTCACAAAAAACCCTTTTTTGTCTGCCTTTAATTCATTATTTCGCAAATTGTTTGCAAAATCCATATGAACTTCACAAACCCTTTTGTGTTGTGTGGAAAATTTACTTTTGTTTTATAATTTGCAGGTGGCATCCAAAAGGCAAACTCTAAAAAATGTCACAGATTGCATTACTGATATAATCTGCAAGTGTGCTGGTCTTGGTTATAACTATGGTGTTATACTAATTCCAAAAGGCCCGGTAGATTTTATTCCTGAGGTATATCAAATATATTAATTACTTTTTTGAGTCCTATTGTAAATGTCTCAGGCTTTCAGAAGGACTTCAATTAAACTATTCCTCCCCACTCTAACAGAGTATGTTGTTATGTACTTTTCAGGTTCAGCAACTTATTTGCAGAACTGAATGATATCCTTGCTCACGATGTCGTCGATCAAGAGGGAAATTGGAAGAAGAAGCTAGCTCCGTCAACAATCTCACATTTTGTTTGATTTTGCCTCAAGCAATCCAGGAACAACTTCTATTAGAAAGAGACCCACATCGAAATGTTCAGGTATTTAAATATGCATATTGTTCTTCGGTCTAATGTTTCTTCTCTTGCTTATAAAAGGAAAGGTTCATATATCGTTTCTAATGTTGCCCCTCCCATGACGTTATCATGTCCCCAACATTGATACTAATTAAGACTTGAGATAAATATTTCTCATGTCTCTAGTGTTTATATTCTTCCTTATATAAAGGAATTTGGTCGTGGATGCATTCTAATCCTAATACCCTTCTCATTGCATATGGTCAGGTTGCCAAAATAGAAACTAAAAAGATGCTTATATCTATGGTCGAAACTGAATTGGAGAAGCGGAAGTCAGAAGGTAATTATGCTGACAATCTCACTTTTTTGGGTAACTATTGAGTGCCTTTAATTATAACTTATAAGTTGGTCTATTCCAAATGACAGTCCTAGTGGTTTTTGGAGCTTGTATTATTCCTCTGATAGGCATGTGTAACCAGAAGTTGGGTTTTCAATTGGTGTAAGCTTTGAATTTTGTTTACAGTTTTAATTTTCAGAAGAAGCATGATACCTGTATATTTGTCAATTGATGTGCCTATTTATGTTGATGTCAAGATTACACCTTTCTTTGTTTTCCTCCAAGATCATATTCCCACCACCAGCCTGATATCCTTATAAAGCCACCTCCAGCGAAGGTTGCCAAATTCCAATTTTTCTAGATTTAGAGACTCAACAAAACATAATACAAAAGCAAGAGTACATATCAGTTCAAGTCATATCCTTTAGTTCTACTCTGAGTAGTCTGTCAATGGCTAGTAACTCCACCCAATGTTGCTAAGCAACCTTTTCGGACTGAAATTGATGTAATAGATGCAATTGAGTCCTTAATCGAGAACATTACTAATATATATATATATATATATATATATATATATATATATATATATATATATATATATATATATATATATATATATATTCCTATTTACTATATCTCATGAAAAGATCTTGTGAATTAGAATCTTGACAAAGCAATAGTTTATGGAGAACAATAGTCTAATTTTCCTATCAATTCATCCTAGGATCTGGTTTGCACCTTCAGTGCTTAAATACAAAATAGAAATCGTATTGAACTCAAAGATCTTTTCCTTTGTTCTTTACTTAAAAAAATAATATAGTGAGTTTAAAGTACATGGAAATATAACTGAAGACAAGTTGGTGTAAGATCATTATTCATTTGTTACATGGTAATGCTAATGTCAGGCATGCTGGAAAATTCCTTCTTAAGTTTGGAATACAATGGCATGAAGAAAATTGCATCGAGATGGAATGCTTAAAATGTAAATTTATCTTTACGAACTTAATCATATCAAAGAAAAATGGCTCAAAATAATTTTTTAATAGTGTTGCATTACCGAATGTAAATGTCTATCTAATAGAGAAAGAGAGAGAGAGAGAGAGAGAGAGGAGAGAGAGAGAGAGAGAGAGAGAGAGAGAGGTTTCAAACCAGACTCGTTCATCAAACAGAATTAGAACCATAATATTAACTAGATCACAAAACTAAAACACAGTGAGACGATCAACATAAAACCATACAGAAACCACACCAGGACTAACTATTAGTCAACTACTTGCACCAACTAAAATCACTACCACCTCCAATACTAGGCTTGAGATACTAATAGCTTCTCTTGAGGCCTTATTGTACTGGCATGAGATTGCAGGTAGTAGGACCGAGGTTAACTGGAGCAATGTCTTATTGGTCTCAACTTACTATTATAACGTGCTCCAATTTTCTCGGGTTTGTTGATGCTTGCCTAATGGATTACTGGAAGTGCATTTGATCTTCTACATTGTCGAGCTTGGCACAGCTTTATAAACTATGCATGTTCTAGAGAGATGAGAAACATTTGAACTGCGTTGTAAGCTGTTATACTGTGTAACAAAGGTTTGCTTCCTAGCACTTGATTTTTTTCTTCACATTTTCTTTTGAATGCCTGAAATTTGATATTTTGCATACTTTGCTTGTCAGCAGCACCATAGACAAAGGTTGTCGCCCTCTAATTTATGAAGCATTTGAATATTTGGAAATGTAGTCGACTTCTTTGTTATTCAGATGCGGAAAAGGATGAGTTCTCTCAAGCACATAAAAATTTGGTGCACATTATAAGATTTAGAACCTACTAGACTTATTTATGTGATTATACAATCAATTTTTTTTGCTTTTCACCACTCTATTTTTCATTTATCGAAGGTCATGTAGTATTAAGCTGTCTACCTTCTGAAAAATATATGCTTTTTTATCCTTGTAAATTGTGAATAAGTTTTCTTAGTAATTTTTTAATATGATATAATTATTAGTTAGTAATTGTGAAGCCATTTCCTAGTCTCAAATATGATGCGACTTTTAATCTTTTTTAAAGTAATTTTTGATCCTATGATTAATTCAGTGCAATATATTGTGGATGTTAGGAAAGTGCAGTTTTTTGTTTTTGGGTTAGATCAACCTCTGAGTTATGCAAAGATAATTTTGAATAAGACTTCTCATTTCCATAACTTTGTAAGATTCAAATTTGAGGCCCACCTTTGCTGGAAAAGTTTCCAAGTGGACATATCTCCAAAGTTTATGCTTACCAACAATGGGTCTGTAAGTTAGGATCTATTATCTTAATTCTAACACTTTTACCTTCATCTTGCAGAAGGACACCGAGTGGGGATAAGCAGGTCAAGTAATGGCAGAGCTGAAGCCAGACTTTGCAAAATTTGAAATAATAAAGGAAGGAGAAGGTTCGAGTTTGATGCTCGAAAAAGGTGGACACTAAGAAGTAGTACTAGGACTTGCATATTATGTAGTAGACTTTGTTACTCTTAAAGAAGTTAAATACTAAATTATTGTAACTTTTTATTGACATTGTATATTTGTATGGGTTGGAACTTGTTTAATATATCACTTTTGGCACATTAAAGTTTTATTTTTGTTGAAGATGGTTTTGGTATATATATATGAAATAAATTTATATTTAAAATATACGGATGATGCTTGGCATGCATTTAAAAAGTGCCATGAAAAGTATCCATGACATTTATTAAATGTTATAGAATATTTTTAGATGACATTTACATAGTGTCGTAATTTTGACGACACTTATGAACTGACATTGAAGCATGTTAACATGACACCAGTAAAGTGTCATAGAATAAGCATTATATAACATTCATAAAATGTCGTTATAATATTATTACATGACACTTATCGAGTGTCGTTGAAAGTCAAAAACTTTCTATGACACCCCCACTAGACAGCACTAAAAAAGTGTTGTAGAAAGTCATTAATGACACTTTTCGAATGTCGTTAAAACACTTTTTATTTATATCTTGTGACATGGACCCTCAGGAGGATCCAGCAGTCGCTGAAGATTTGCCCATAGTCTAGCTGAGACTTAGTATTTTATTGTCTTTATTTGAGACATTATGAGCTGTACTTGAGATTTGTTTTGGTGGTTTACACCTAGACTTTTATTTATATCTGTGACTCTCTTGAGATTTATTCTTCTATTCCAGCTTAGCTGTTGTGATTGAGTTACTTATTATTCATTCTCCATTCGGAGCATATTTTAGACTGTGTTAGATATAGTGACTCAGGACAGTGTTCTACCGCCGATACTGCGGCGTAGGCTGGGCGTATTCATTTCTCGTTTCCTTTCACTGGGTACGGGTCGTGACACGTTTTTAGTGGTGGCCCATGCATGCCAGTCCAATCACAACTAGTGTGATTCATAGAGATACTCGAATTAGAGTATCATTACAGCTTGCAATAGGATATAAGATATAAGTTAAGGTACTCAATCACATTAGGAAAACTCTTATCAATTCTTGCTGTTAATTGTCTTCTTTTGAAAATAACTGTCCTCCTTTGATGATTTCTCTTCTTTTTTAGTAATTGATTCCTTGTTTGATATGTCTTCAAGATAGTTATGGAGACACGATTTCATCTTTCTGGTCCATGCAGGTCGAGATTCGCATTAGTACGATATCTACTTAGCACAACGACTTAGTTGTACTGCTACGAGCCTGCTATAGAATATAGAAAGTAAGGCGTTAGAATGAGAGAATACTCGATCACTATTAGAATTTCCTGAGAGATTCCTGGAACGACCCTTGAGAATCTTATTTGAGTTTCGATTTAAATTCCCTTTCCCTTATTTTAATCCACCTTCCTCCCATAATTCTTGCATCTTGTTTGAACTCATTTCACCAATACCCTTACTTTCTTGTGCTTAATAATGGTTAGGAAGATGGCTACACTACTATATACTCATTGGTCAAACACATGGCTAGAAGGATTACATTAAGGGATTGGAATACACGGAGACTTTGACTAAGTTATAAGGGCATTTTTCTAAAAGAATGATTTAATGATTAGTAGTTTGTAAGTTGGGATATTACCAAGGAAATTTATCTTGAGATTCTAAGTAGTAATCACCCGTGGATTATAAAATTATATTTCGATACCGGAGGAAAATAGTTAGAATCTATATAAATTGATTTCAGGAACTTATGTGATTCATGAATTATTGGATTATGATTATACATCTTTGAACGTATATAGATTGGTTTGATAATGATAAAAAAAGGGGTGGCAGTATGAAATATTAAATTGAGTTGTACAAGTTGTGATGTATATGTTTATTGAATTTCAAATTTAAGTGGAAGCAATGATATTCAAATTTGGGTTTAAAAGATTAGGAAGATATAAAAACGATTTTTTTTTAGAAAAAAATTCTCAAATTTGGAATCGTGTCAATTGATTGAAGATTTAAAAATCTATTTAGATTTTGGTTTAAGAAGTAGTGATTATGTTTCAATGACTTAGAAAGAAAAATTATGGTTGATAAGCGCGTTAAAATACTGAGCTGTAAATGCTAGATTGCCGTGATAAGCTAAGTGTCTATCTTGAGGATTATTTGAGACAAATTGGGAGTTTTAAAGTTATGAAGTGATATCACTAACATTTATGCTATCACTAAAATCAAAACTATGTTTTTGATTGTGGTCATTCAATTAAGTTTAATCATTATGATATCACTAACATTTATGCTATCACCTTAGCACTTATAATTAAACTCAGCATTGTCCTAATATACATTTAACTTATCACACTTGCTACTATGTATATTGCTTTGTTCGTCTAACATGTACATGCAGAAAAGCAATAAGCAAGATCAATGTGGACATATGCAATGAAGAAATCATGGTGGGCCAAAGACGATGGATCCCACAAGATTTCTCTGAACCATTCGACGACGTCTTCAAAGCCACGCACTCGGGGGGCGAAGCCCCTGAAAGGTATTCAGTTTTCACAAACTGGATATCTTTGGACAGCTGCCGCCAAGAGAAAAAGCCAATATTTATCAAGGAAAGAAGCCATGCCATGCCATCATTATTTCAAGACTCTGAAGAAGCCTGCACCTGCTACAGTATATCTGGAGTCTGTAATGAGTCTTAGGAATAATTGTAAACACAAGAAATGGATGGTAAAATCGAAAGCTAGGGTAGAAATTAGCCCAGGATCATTTTCGGATGCAAACCGGCATACCGACGGTATACCGGTCTATACCGACGGTATACCGATTTTGTTCACAGAAAGTTTTCTGTCTACAAAATCGGCATACCGACGGTATACCGGTTCAGTAACATTGAAAGTCCAACGGTCGGATTTCCAACATTAAATAATCCCAACGGCTATATTTCGAGCCGTTGCAATCCAAGACCGGTATACCGACGGTATGCCGACTTATACCGGCGGTATGCCGGTCGCTGACTGAAAAGTTGCCTTTGGCTCTTTTCAATGCTTTGGTTATAAATAGCCTTGAACCCTTCATTCAAGGTTGATGCTTTGAGCCTAAAAATTTCTAAACCACCAAAGCCTATCCACAAACAACTCTACAAAGCTTTTATTTGCCATCCACAAATTGTGTTAGAGTTATTGAGTTGAAAAGTGAGATCTTCATCTTATTGTATAACGAGATCAAAACCTATTGTGAAAGGTTAAAGTTGGAGAGTCTTCGTATCCAAACTTTCGGTTGAAGTTGGAGAGTCTTCGTATCCAAACTCTCGGTTGAAGTTGGGGAGTCTTCGTATCTAAACTCTCGGTTGAAGTCGGAGAGGCCTTCGGATTAAAACTATTGTGAAAGAAGTTGGCGAGTTCTTCGGATCCAAACTCGTATGTAACTATTTGCTCAAGTAGTGGATTAAAGCCGGAGAGAGTTCCGGGACTGGAGTGCCTCTTGGGAGGATACCAGGATATATCGTGTGTCGGTATTGTTATTGTTTCTTCTCTTGCACTTATATTTTTAAATTGCCCATTTGCTTGTGCTAAGTGCTTGATTAGTTAGCTTGACCCTATTCACCCCCCTCTAGGGTTCCCACACTCCTTCCCCGGTGCTCGGCGTCCTTGCGGCTCCGAGGGCCGGCTCAGACCCGTCTGGATCGCCTCTGCGTTCTCCGCCGGCCCAGGCGCCCCCGCCCTGGCAGTTGCCCTCCCCGTCTCGGATGTGAGTTTTCTCTCAGCGCCTCCTCCTATCGCGCCTTCCCCTACCCCGACGGCGGACCTCCTCTCGGCGCCATCCGTCTCGGCTGAGGACTCCCCTCCGGTGTTTTCCTCCGCCCCGGATGCGGGCTTCCTCCCTCCTTCCGTCGACCTTCATGCCGCGCCCCCTCCCTCCTCGGCGGCGGCTTACCTCCAGCCACCCAACTCTCAGCGGTGGTACTAGGTCCCCACCACGACCCAGTCGGCATCGCCCTACTGGTACGCTCGGGCCTACGGTGGCGGTTCGGTCCTCCCCGCCGGTTCGTCGTGGTGCCGCTGTGGCCGCTACCCTACCCCTTGGCAGTAAAGGCCCTCGCGGCTCTTCCGCCCCCCGCCAGGACTTGGTCGCCGCCCAATCTGCTTGGGACCGCGAGCTCCCTTTCCCCCTGTGCCGGTTCTCGAGCCCCCCGAGTCGACCCCTCTCCGCCTCGTGCCTTGCTCCTCCTCCCCTCTCCTCCATTGCCCCTCCCCCTCCAGGCGGGCCCCCCGTGCCTCCCCCTGCGGGTCTGAGTCCCCTTCACTCGGTCGGACGGCGTCGGCCTCCCCGCCTTCGAGATGATCCCCCTCTCCGGCTCCCCCTCCAACGGGTCGGAGCTCCCATGCCGCCGGGACTTCGCCGTGGTCCTACCCCTTCGTCGGATTGGGGCGTCTCCTCGGGTCCCGCACCTCTCCTTCGGGACCCGCGCCCTCTTCGGGCAGAGCCCCCCTTCGGGCCTCGCGCCCCTTTGGGCTGCGTGCATCTTTGTATTTTGCGATTTGAATTTTGAAAGCGGTTGCCCGCCTGTGGTCCCCGCTCTTTAGTTCCGTTGGCTGCTTTTTAATAAAATTCCTTTTCATATATTATATATATATATATATATATATATATATAATATATATTATATATATATATATATATATATATATATATATATATATTTTTTTTTTTATATATATATATATATTATATATTATATATATTATATATATATATATATATATATATACATATATATATATATATATATATATATATATATATATATATATATATATATATATATAATTTTTCAGTGGATGAGCTCCCTCCCCGCTTCCCCCCTTTCCCCTCCTGCACCCCCCCGCCGTCCCCCGCCCCCGTTCCCCCTCCGTCTGGTCAGCCGGTCTCCCCGCCCTCCCTCGTCGCTCTCCGCCGTCGGCGAGGTCGACATCGCCGTGCTTCCCCTTACCCCGCCGTCCCTCCTTCGTCCGGCGGTCCCATACCCCAGGCAGACGACCGCTCCCTTTCCGGCCGGACCCTCATCGGGTGGCGTCGCCGACCGCCGTGCTCATCCCTCCCCTCTCTGCTGGGATTGCCCCTAGGTTTCTTCCCCAGTTGTCGGCTTCATCGCTCGCCGGCGTTGGATATGATCCTCCGGTCGCAGCCTCGTCGTGCCCGGCAGCATCGGCTGGCCAGCAGTCTCCCACGCCCTCCCCTCCCATCTTCGGTCCCCCCCCCGCTCGGCTCCGGCGGTGGCCTCCTTCCTCCTCCCGCTCACTGGTCTCCGAACATCCTCTAGTTGGTCAACCGGTCCTCGGCTCTACTCCGGCAGATCCCCTCTGCGTTGGCGCCTCCGATGCGGTGGCCTCCTCTCACCGGCACCGGCACTGGACCCCAGTTGGAGGGCGGGGGCGCATTGTTGGCCCCGGCGACGTTTGCCCCGCCGCTGCGGTGGCCTAACCCCCCTTCCCCAGCGGTTTCCGGCCTGTCAAGGCACCCTCCGTGGACCTGGCCTTGGTCCCCCCGCCAGAGGGGCAGGCCGTAGCGTCCCATCCCGCTTGCTCTCCCAAGCCAGCCTGCCACCTCGGGGGGCCCGTGCCTCGGTCTTCGGGCGTTGACTCGTTTCTGCCGCTTTTGAATGGCCCCCAGGCCACTGCTATGCGCTGCATGCCCCTAACGCTGCATGGGGATGCGCTACTGCCATCTGGTCTCCCTTGCCAGCCTTATACGCAATCTGGTGGAGCGCTGCGAGCCTCGGGTCTGTCTTTGGCTCACTTTGCGCAGACTGAGGGGCCCACCCAAACTGCTTCTCTTTGGCCCCTTTCCCCTGTGCAGGAGGCTCCGCGCGTGATGGCCACTTCTCCCTTCGTGACGTCCTCCACGCAATGGGGAGCGCTGCCTCTCGCGGGTCCCCCTTTGGCCCCCTCTGCGCAATCTGTGGGACTCCATGTTGCCGCGCCTTCCTCCCTCCCCTCTCGCAGGCGGTCCAGCGCATGACGGGCCACTCTCCTCCCGTGGTCCCCTATTCGCTTTGGTCGCCCGACCTCCCAGTCGGCATCCATACTCCCCTCTCCAGGCAGGTGCTTTCATTTCTCGCGGGCCCCCGCCCACCCCCCTCTCGCGCGCAGTGCATTTCCAGCTCGGGTCCACCCTTGTTGGGCCTAGCCCCGTTCCCCTCGACCGTCGTCAGCGTGGATTTCTTCCTCCCTCAGGCTTTCGTCTGCTCGGGCCCTTCTTTGCCGCAGCCCTTCCTTCTCCCAGCGGCTGTCGGTGAAGTTTGCGCGCTGCGCGTTTCCCACTCGGGCTCCCACTTGATGGGTCAGGCCCCGGTTCCCAAGGACGTCACCTGCGCGGACGTCTCCCACCCTAAGGCATTCCCCACCTCGGGTTCCTCCTTGGCGCAGGCCTTCCTCCCCCAGGCGGTTGACGATGCGGCTATTCCCCTTCCGTTGCCCGTCATCGGTGTTTATTCGACCTCCCAGGCTCTCCCTCACCCCCTCCTGGCCCGTTCCTCGGGTGCCACATCCCTGGGCTGCGCATCACCCTCAATCTCTGCCCCGAGTCCCTCGGCTACCGGAGCCCCTCCTAACACCCCTCCTTCACGGATATTCTAAGGCTGGACCGTGTTCAGTCTGCCCACACACCGATCGCGGAAGTGGTTCTGCCGGATGTTCATCTGGCGCCGCCTCCAGACGGTTACCCAATCCGGGTCCCCTTCTCCAACGAGGAGATCCGCTCTCTTTCCTTCCCCTTCATCAGGACTTTGGTCCTCAAGTTCGGAGCCGGATGCCCCAAAATGTCTATCGTTCGGGAGGCTATATCCGGTTGGGGCCTCTTAACGTCATACCGGATAGCTCCTCTCGACCCCAAATACCTGTTTCTCCACCTCTCCTCTGACCTGGACTTCAACAGAGTGTGGGCTAAGGGAACGTCCAAATTTGACACTCAGATCGCCAAAATTGTCAAATGGTCCCCGAACTTCAACCCCAAAACAGATTCGACCATCATCACCTCCTGGATCACCCTGTCCAATCTTCCCCTGGTGTGCTTTTCGACAGCAGCCCTCAAACGGATTGCCAGCTCTTTCGGGTCCCTCGTTGCCATAGCCGAAGAAACGCGAAACCTTTCTAAATGTCACTACGCAAAAATTTGCTTAGAGTTGGATCTCGCAAGCGAGCCACCCAAATTGATCGAGATTGAACTCGGAGATCAGTCTTTCAGTCAATCGCAGGTGTACGACAACAGCATTATATTCTGCCAACACTGTCAGATGAGCGGTCATTCTTTACAACACAGCTTCCGAGCCCACCCCGATCTCAAGAAAACCGTCCCCAGAAAGCCGCGCGAGCCAGGCGTGCCACTCCCATCCCGCTCCACCCCGCCGATCCTGTCCCCCAACCCCCCCTCTCCCGTACAATGTTCCCCCAGCCTGATAGACTCTGACACCGCCCCATCCTCTTCTCTCGCCATCACCCTCCATAATTCCTTCGGAGCTCTCGATTTAGCACCCTCCGATTCCGCTCCAGAGATGTCTATCTCCGATTGCCTCCCGAATCCCCCACCTCTCCCCCTAACGGCCTCGCCATCGTCCCCCTCCAGATCGTCCCCATCACCTCAATCCCTTCCGCTTCATCCCCCCTGCTTCCCTGTGTGGCCAGGAGTCCCCCAGTGTGCAGCCCTCGGACGTCCTCTGATCGCACTCCTCCAGTGTGGAAGCAGGGTCGTCGTCCGTTGCTGATCCACCCCTATGCGCAGAACCCAAGCAGTCTCACCTCCTCCGCATAGTCGGCGATCCTCCCCGCCCGCCCTCCCCTCTCACAGGCAGATTTTGGTAGGCCATTAATGCTGGCTTCCTAGACCGGGACAATCCCCTTTACGCTCTGGCAGAGTGTGAAGACTCCGACACTTCCCTCACGGCAGTAGACGGTCTTTATACGGCATCGGATAGAGCTCCATAACAGGTCAACGGAACTCCCAAACACAACCCTCAAAAGAAAAAGAAGAAAAACAAGAAGCAAAAATAGCAAACGGCGATGACCACGCGATCTGCCGCAAAGCTACACAACAACCCCACCCCATCCCTTAATGCCTAACATTCTTTCCTGGAATGTTCGAGGCCTGGGGAATAAACAGATGATGAACTGTCTCATCACCCTCACCAAATCCCATCGGATTGATTTACTTGTCATTATTGAACCCAAAATTCCACACAACAGATTGAAAGAAACTCAACTGAAGCTGGGATTCCCATCTGCTATTTTCAGATGTCACGATATTTGGATCTTCTTCGCAGCTGATTTTCGTTTCAGCATTATTCACGATTCCCCTCAGGCCCTCTCCTGCTGGATCGAGCACCCCGCCTTCAAGTCCCGCGCCCTGCTTTCGGCCATCAACGGTAGCCGCGACATCCCTGAGCGCAGAATGATTTGGGATTTTTTGTCGGGACCCACCCTACCCCATGACATCTTACCTTGGCTATGCATCGGAGACTTCAACACCATTTCATGCAGAGCGGAGAAATCCGACGGTCGTGACCCCCCTCATTCGGCCGTGGCTGATTTCAACAACTTCGCCTTCTCCGCGCACCTATCCGCTGTCCCCTTCCACGGCAACCAGTTCACTTGGTGCAACATGCAAGAAGGATATCGAAGACAGTACTACCGCCTTGACCGTGCCATGGTTAATGGATGTTGGTCTGTCACGCCCCAGAACCAGAATACTGGAGAGTGGGGGCAGACATAGCCAGCTACGTATACGAAAGGGATTCCATCTCGCTATACGGTCACGACTGTCTAGATACATGAGGGTTTAACTACAAGCCAACAGTCTCTTAAGGTCATGAACAAGCCTAGTGTCTCAATCACAAGCAAGTAAGTAAATGTTACAAGATGTAAGATCACCAAATATACAATAGTAAGGCGTCCCAAACATTACATATTCAGTTGATCATGAAGCTAGTCATTACAAAATGTTAGGACTAGCAAGAGTTTTAGTCATACATGATCAACCCTAGGATCTGTCAATCATATTACAGCCCGTAGGCAGACAGTAAGTAAGTGCAATCGAGCTAAACGGGTGCTCGTCGGCTAAACGCCTCAAAAGAATATTTTTACAATAAATTGGGAGATCAAAAATAAACCCACTCGTTGTCCTGGTTACGTCTAGTCGCCACCATCGGGCTGGAAAGTCGGTAGATCCTCTGGAGCTGCTCCGAAATCTGTCCATAAAAAACCAGCTGGGTCAGATCCCAGAAAGAGCAAGTGCCACAAGGAAGCTTCACTTAGGAACTAAAACCAGCAATTAGCACAGAAGATAATAATAATATAGTAAAACTAGAGAAAATATAACATCACGAGGATATACGGTATGATAACCATGGAACCATTCAGATAACCAGGTTACAATATTTAAACCAAACAAGGACCGGGATTATAACCCTTCGTCTGAACCGAACTTCGTTTCTCCTATTTATCAGCAGGGTAATATAAAAAATTCAGGACATGTAACAATTTATACAGGATCAAGACTAGACAGATTATTCCTCATTCAATCAATCACGGCCAAGCCATGAGTACGGCTTGATACTTTAACTAACTAGGGTTATCACAGGCCTAGTTACTAGCAAGATGTAGCGAGATTATTCCACAGCCACAAGCCCTGCAGACCATCCAGGTTACCCAGGTCAAAAATTAGGGGTTGAATTCAGGTGGGTACACCGTCCAGGAAACGTATGTACCCTTAGGTAGCTTGAAGGGTACAACACATGATAGTGTGCTGGAAATGTGCCCTACTCGACGGCAGGCTACAGATCCCAAGCGTGCCCAGGTAACGGGATTGCCTGTAGCTGGGAGATCTCTTTATGACTAATGTATTAATCTAGTTATTAGCCTTAGTCCATTTCAGTAGGTATTCCTGACCGTGGTACTCAGGAGTCCCCTCCTAGACATGATGCAAGACAGGACTGGATTATTTGTACAAGCATAATCGCCCATGGTGTCCGGATTAATTATACAGGTCATGTCATGTCAGGTAGCCGTCGCAACAGCTTATCAAGATATATCTTGTCAGGTTATCATGTCGAGTGTACTTGTCAGGAGTGCGGCACGACGGGCCACTATTAGGTCAGGTCATGCTAGTTCCTTGTCACACTATGTCATGTAAATTGTTATTTCAATCATGTCAATCAAATCGTGATTTATCAAGTGCAGGACAAAAGACGTAAGGATATAAAATGGGCGTAAAAATATACAATAAAGGTAATTGTGTAGGCCATAAGAACTCAAGTTACACGGGGGGTTACAAGACATGGGCAAATAATAGTAAAATAACAGTACCCAGGGCTATAGGAGAACCATGCGGCTCAGGCCTATGCGGTCAGGAATGATCTCATGCGGCTGGGAGGAGAACAGTCCATGCAGCTGAATAGGGACAGGCGCATACGGCTAAAAGGGAAAGGCTTATGCGGTTGAAGGGTATCAGTCATATGCGGCCAGCGGTAAGGGAGGGGCGTATGCGGCTCAGCCAGAATATTCCATGCGGCTAGGAAGATTGGCGCTATGCGATTACAAGGAGAACAACGCCATGCGGCTCACGGGGGAAGGGCTCTCATGCGGCTGGAACGGACTCGGGTTCATGCGGGTGAATAAGAATACTTGTCGTATGAACTTGTCATGCGGTCAAGTCCAGGCAATAGTGCATGCGATTGGAACTGACTTGCCGCATGAATGTTCATACGGTCAAGTGCTGCCATGCGGCTCGGGACTGTGCTTCTTCTCCAAATTTCCGAGAAGAAGTACACCAAGAAGCTATGGCCACCAAGCTGCATAGAACCTTCATCCAGAGTCCAAATCCGAACTTCCTTAGGTAAAAATGGGGTAGAACGAAATTCTCTACAATATGGAACCATCAAAACTTAGAAATAACAAGATTATGTAGATCAAAACCCAAGAATTCTGAAAATAAAGTTAACTTAGATCTACAAGAATCTAGCCATGGAAAGTGGAAATGCCAAGTACTAAAGTAAGTTAAAATGCTATAAGGAAGAGAATGAAGCAATAAAAATTGAAGTTCCTCCATGAAGCAAGTTGTACTTGCCTAGACCCCTCTCTCCCTCTCTCTGGTAGGTGAAGAAGTTAATAGAGGAAGAAAGAAGAGTAATGAAGAGAGGGAAGGAAGAATGGATAATAAATACTAAAGGTGGTGGTAGGTAGGGGGTTCACCCTTGGTTCATAATGAACCAAAGCAAACCGAGCCAAGCCAAACTAACCCAAGAAATAACCAAGCCAAGAAGAAAGCTAAGCAAAGAATCATGCAATATAAGATAAAATACGTACACGTATTCCAAAATACGTAATACGAACCACATGCATTACAACTCTACCCACCTTAAAAGAATTTCGTCATCGGAATTTAATTAAGAGGCTAGAGAGACGAGGACAAGCTATATTAATCACAAGCAAGCTATAACTAGGCAGGCAATCACTCATTCAAGCAAGGAATCGAAGGCATGAGGCATAAAGAAGATATTATACCTCACGAGTCAAATAAGTCGGGATATCGCGATCGGATATCATCCTCACGCTCCCATGTTGACTCACCCAAAGAGTGATGATCCCAAGCGACTTGGACTAACTTGATAGTCTTGTTCTTGAGTGTCTTCTCTCTCCGGTCCAATATAGACACGGGCCTCTTCTCATACGAAAGGTTGGTACCAACAACCAATTCCGAATGATCTAGGATGTGGCTCGGGTCCGGAATATACCGTCGTAATTGGGATACATGAAACACGTCACGCACCTCGCTTAGCGACGGCGGAAGAGCGAAATGATAGAATACATCTCCTACTCGCTCCAGAATATCAAATGGCCCTATATACCTAAGACTAAGCTTTTCTCGTACGCCGAAACGAAGCCACGGTTAGGCAAAATCCTCAGGAATACATGGTCACCGACAGAAAACTCGAGAGGGCGCCAATGAGAATCGGCCCAATGGCACTGGCTATCTTGGGTAACTCGAAGATGATCCCTGACTCTTCTGATCACTTCAACTGTCTGGGCAATCATTTCTGGGCCAAGCATCTGTCTCTCTCCGACATCGTTCCAGGCTAGCGGGGATCTGCACTTTCTACCATACAGTGGCTCGAACGGTGCCATCTGGATACTGACCTAGAAACTATTGTTGTACGAGAACTCCACCAGGTGTAGGTGATCTTCCCACGAACCATCGAAGTCAAGTGTACAAGATCTCAATATGTCTTCGAGAGTCTGGATTGTACGCTCCGACTGACCATCTGTCTGGGAATGATATACTGAATTGAACTGGAGACGAGTTCCCAAACTCTCCTGCAGGCTACGCCAAAAGTGCAACGTGAATCTTGAATCTCGGTCCGAGGTGATACTAACTGGCACTCCGTACAACCTGACAATCTGCCTGAGGTACATCTCTGCTAACTGAGCTGTCGACTGACCAACTCTGAACGTGAGGAAGTGAGCTACCTTCGTGAGCCTGTCAACTATAACCCAAATAGCATCTCGACCAGCTGGGGATCTAGGCAATTCGGTCACAAAATCCATGGTCACATGTTCCCACTTCCATTCTGGAATCGGCAAAGGCTGAAGAAGTCCATCGGGCCTCTGATGTTCAGCCTTAACTTATTGGCAGACTAAACAATGAGAGACATACAGGGCTATCTCCCTCTTCATGCCATTCCACCAGAAATGCTGACGGATATCACGGTACATCTTCGTACCGCCTGGATGAATGAAATACTGAGAACTGTGAGCCTCTGTCATGATCTTCTGTCTGATATCTCCACTGGGTACACAAAGACGCTTACCATGCCGAAGTGTACCGTCTTCATGAATGCATAACTCGGGTCGTCGGCCTGCCTCACACTCTGCTCTGAGTCACTGAAGCTTAGAATCTGCTGGCTGTGCCATCCGAATCCTCTCGACTATGGTGGACTGAACTTACATACTGGCCATCAATGCCACACTGGAAGGGAGAACAACTTCAATACCCATCTTCTGAAGATCTGCTAACAGCTCCGGTTGTGCTGTTAGGAAATAAACACCGGCTCTCCTGCTCAATGTATCTGCAACGACGTTGGCCTTCTCGGGATGATACTGCAAGTTGACATCATAATCCACAAGTAGCTCCAGCCATCTCCTCTGACGCATGTTAAGATCCTTCTGGGTGAAAACATACTTCAGACTCTTGTGGTCGATAAAAATCTCTACCCTATCTCTGTACAAGTAGTAACTCCACAACTTAAGTGCAAACACTACTGCTGCCAGCTCCAAGTCATGGGTTGGGTAATTCCTCTCATGATCACGAAGTTGTCATAAAGCATAAGCTATTACCTTTCCATGCTGCATCAAAACACATCCTAAACCTCTGCCTGAAGCATCACAATACAAGGAGAATCCTCCGATTCCATCTGAAAGTGCGAGGATAGGAGCCGTCATCAAGCCTCGCTTCAACTTCTCAAATGAATCCTGGCACTCTGCTGTCCAAGCAAACTATACCGCCTTGCGGGTCAACTGGGTCAATGGCGTCGAAATCCGAGCAAAGTCTGAAACAAATCGCCGGTAGTAGCCGACCAATCCAAGAAAACTACGAACTTCTGCGACAGTACTAGGCACTGGCCACAACTCAATGGCCACGTTCTTCTGGGTATCCACTTCTACTCCTCCTCTGGTGATGATGTGACCCAAGTACGAAATGCGATCGAGCCAGAACTCGCATTTACTAAACTTGGCATATAACTAGTGCTCCCTGAGAGTCTGAAGAACCACACGGAGATGCTGCTCATGCTCCCCCTTACTCTTGCTGTAGACCAGGATGTCATCCAAGAACATAATCACAAATTGATCCAAATAAGGCATGAAAATACGATTCATGAGATCCATGAATACAGCCGGCACATTGGTCGCTCCAAAGGGCATAACAAGGAACTCCCAATGCCCATACCTCGATCTAAAAGCTGTCTTCGGGATGTTTTGCTCTCTGACTCTGATCTGATGATATCCTGAGCGTAAGTCGATCTTCGAGAATACTGATGCCCCCTTGAGTTGATCAAATAAGTCATCTATCCTCGGAAGAGGATATCTGTTCTTGATTGTCACTGAGTTCAAGGTATGATAATCAACACATAACCTAGACGTACCATCCTTCTTTTTTACAAGAAGCATCGAGACTCTCCAAGGCGATTCACTAGCACGAATGAATCCCTTGGTTCGAAGTTCTTCAATCATCTTGTACAAGATCTCCAATTCTGACGGCGCCATCCTGTAGACTCTCTCTGACACTGGGGCTGTCCCGGAAATCAAGTCTATGGTGAACTCGATCTCCTGCTCTGGCGGCTTACCTGGAAGCTCTTTTGGGAAAACATCTGGAAACTCTTCGACTATCCGGGACAACTGTACTGCTGCTACCGCCATCCGCAACACTGGAGGAGAAGGCTCAACTACGCCTCAGGAAAAGGAAAACTGTGGCTCGCTTGGAATGCTAAAAATAACCCTACCAATATGGTAGTCTATTCTAGCATATTGGTTCCTCAACCAATCCATCCCTAGGACCACATTATAATCGGCCATCGACAATTCTATCAATCTAGCGGGAAATTCCTTACCGCTAACTACGATCCGACACGAGGAAAACACCCTATCGACTCCCATAACTCCGTTACCCGTAAGTATATTGAGCCTTACTGATAATGACTCGGGCTCCAATCCTATCCGTGTTGCGAATCGTGCAGACATAAAAGAATATAATGCAACAAAATCAAATAAAGCTGAAGCTGGAAAGGAGTTGACGAGAATAGTACCTGCCACTACCTTTTCTGGTGCCAATCCTTCCTCTGAGGTCATCACCATAGCCTGACCATGCCCTCGGGGTGCTGGTCCCCTCTGCTGAAATCCTCGCTGCCTATTCTGACTCAAGGGTTGGGCCTGAGTATGCTGCTGTGGGTTTTGCTGCTGGAATACCTGGGACTGAGGCGGCAAGGGCCTTGGCAATGGATACTGCTGCTGCTGGACCGGAGTTGGTCCTCTCACCGAAGAGCTAAAAAGGTTAGACGATAATGAACCACCCATATTCGGGCAGGATCTAACCCTGTGGTCTGCTGCTCCACAAGCCAGGCATAATCCCTGTGCCCTGCGGTACTCTGCCACTACATGGCCTGTCTTTCCACAATGAGAACATCCCACTGTGGAAGTTTGCTTCTGCTTCTACTGCTGAGGGTACGTCGGGGCTGAATGCTGAACCGACATCACGGAGGCTGCCCGCCTCGGAGCTTCAATAGTCAAAGCCCTGACTGCCGGGGCTGTGGCTGAAGACTGATTCATCTGACCGTGGGATCTCTTCCGACCTCCGCCCCTATCCACAATCCTCTGGGAGGTATACTCATGCCTCCTAGCTGCTCTCAAGACTGCATCAAAAGTCTGATGCTCAAACTGCTCAACTGCCAATAGAATCTCCAGGTAAAGCCCCTGCTGGAATCGCTGGGCTCTATCATACTCGGTTGCCACCAAGGTGGGAGCAAATCGACTGAGTCTCGAAAACTCGGCCGCATATCCGTCGACCATCCTGAACATCTGCTTCAGATTGGTGAACCTCGTCTGTAGATCATACGGAGCTACAACATCAAAATACTTGGTCTGGAATCTCTCTCTGAATACTGTCCAAGCAATGGGTGTTGCTAATCCAACGGCCTGTACCGCCCACCAGATGTGGGCAAGACCTAACAACTGCAGGCGCACTACGGCCACCTTCTCATTCTCTGGGGTCTTGGCTGCTTCTAGAATCACCTCTGTGTCCTGAAGTCATGCATCTGCAGCGATAGCATCTTCACTACCGTCGAAGAAGGGAGGGTTCAAGCGCTTGAAGCTGTTGGCCGTGCTGTTACCCTGATGACCGCCCCTGGTCAAAGCATCTGTTACTGCCTGGTACAAGGCATCTCCTCGACGATCTTGGGAAGCTATCAAGGTCCTGACGAGTCCTACCAAAGTGCCATCATCAGGTTCGGCAGGCTGAACTGGCTGGACTGGTGGCTCTCCGCCAGAAGGCACGACTCTGGAGGGTACTCCGGAATGCTGGGCTTGATTTCCAGGTTGCTGCTGATCCACGGGAAGTGCTCCGCCTTGCTGACCGACAGGTCCAGGAACGATGCCGCTGAAGAAGACGACATGGGGAACAATAAGGAAGGACCAAGACAAATCAACGATACAAGCATGTGATCAGGTCAAGAATTCAAGGATTCAGAGGATACGAACAGAGATCAAGGACGAGTACTGATTGAGACATCTATTCGGTAAACCCTCACATATCTTGATTTATAAGACCTGCATGGGCCACCACTTAAACCATGTGACACCCCAGAACCAGAATACTGGAGAGCAGGGGTAGACATAGCCAGCTACGTATACGAAAGGGATTCCATCTCGCTATACGGTCACGGCTGTCTAGATACATGAGGGTTTAACTACAAGCCAACAGTCTTTTAAGGTCATGAACAAGCCTAGTGTCTCAATCACAAGCAAGTAAGTAAATGTTACAAGATCTAAGATCACCAAATATACAATAGTAAGGCGTCCCAAACATTACATATTCAGTTGATCATGAAGCTAGTCGTTACAAAATGTTAGGACTAGCAAGAGTTTTAGTCATACATGATCAACCCTAGGATCTGTCAATCATGTTACAGCCCGTAGGCAGATAGTAATTAAGTGCAATCGAGCTAAACAGGTGCTCGTCGGCTAAACACCTCAAAAGAATATTTTTACAATAAAGTGGGAGATCAAAAATAAACCCACTCGTTGCCCTGGTTACGTCTAGTCGCCACCATCGGGCTAGAAAGTCGGTAGATCCTCTGGAGCTGCTCCGAAATCTGCCCATACAAAACCAGCTAGGTCAGATCCCAGAAAGAGCAAGTGCCATAAAAAAGCTTCACTTAGGAACTAAAACTAGCAATTAGCACAGAAGATAATAATAATATAGTAAAACTGGAGAAAATATAACATCACGAGGATATACGGTAAGATAACCATGGAACCATTCAGATAACCAGGTTACAATCCTTAAACCAAACAAGGATCGGGATTGTAACCTTTCGTCTGAACCGAACTTGGTTTCTCCCATTTATCAGCAGGGTAATATAAGAAATTCAGGACATGTAACAATTTATACAGGATCAAGACTAGACAGATTATTCCTCATTCAATCAATCACGGCCAAGCAATGAGTACGGCTTGATACTTTAACTAACTAGGGTTATCACATGCCTAGTTACTAGCAAGATGCAGTAAAATTATTCCACAGCCACAAGCCCTGCAGACCATCCAGGTTACCCAGGTCGAAAATTAGGGGTTGAATTCAGGTGGGTACACCGTCCAGGAAATACATGTACCCTTAGGTAGCTTGAAGGGTACAACACATGACAGTGTGCTGGAAATGTGCCCTACTCGACGGCAGGCTACAGATCTCAAGCGCGCCCAGGTAACGGGATTGCCTATAGCTGGGAGATCTCTTTATGACTAATGTATTAATCTAGTTATTAGCCTTAGTCCATTTCAGTAGGTACTCCTGACCGTGGCACTCAGGAGTCCCCTCCTAGACATGATGTAAGACAGGGCTGGATTATTTGTACAAGCATAATCGCCCATGGTGTCCGGATTAATTATACAGGTCATGTCATGTCAGGTAGCCGTCGCAACAGCTTATCAAGATATATCTTGTCAGGTTATCATGTCGAGTGTACTTGTCAGGAGTGCGGCACGACGGGCCACTATTAGGTCAGGTCATGCTAGTTCCTTGTCACACTATGTCATGTAAATTGTTATTTCAATCATGTCAATCAAATCGTGATTTATCAAGTGCAGGACAAAAGACGTAAGGATATAAAATGGGCGTAAAAATATACAATAAAGGTAATTGTGTAGGCCATAAGAACTCAAGTTACACGGGGGGTTACAAGACATGGGCAAATAATAGTAAAATAACAGTACCCAGGGCTATAGGAGAACCATGCGGCTCAGGCCTATGCGGTCAGGAATGATCTCATGCGGCTGGGAGGAGAACAGTCCATGCGGCTGAATAGGGTCAGGCGCATACGGCTAAAAGGGAAAGGCTTATGCGGTTGAAGGGTATCAGTCATATGCGGCCAGCGGTAAGGGAGGGGCGTATGCGGCTCAGCCAGAATATTCCATGCGGCTAGGAAGATTGGCGCTATGCGATTACAAGGAGAACAACGCCATGCGGCTCACGGGGGAAGGGCTCTCATGCGGCTGGAACGGACTCGGGTTCATGCGGGTGAATAAGAATACTTGTCGTATGAACTTGTCATGCGGTCAAGTCCAGGCAATAGTGCATGCGATTGGAACTGACTTGCCGCATGAATGTTCATACGGTCAAGTGCTGCCATGCGGCTCGGGACTGTGCTTCTTCTCCAAATTTCCGAGAAGAAGTACACCAAGAAGCTATGGCCACCAAGCTGCATAGAACCTTCATCCAGAGTCCAAATCCGAACTTCCTTAGGTAAAAATGGGGTAGAACGAAATTCTCTACAATATGGAACCATCAAAACTTAGAAATAACAAGATTATGTAGATCAAAACCCAAGAATTCTGAAAATAAAGTTAACTTAGATCTACAAGAATCTAGCCATGGAAAGTGGAAATGCCAAGTACTAAAGTAAGTTAAAATGCTATAAGGAAGAGAATGAAGCAATAAAAATTGGAGTTCCTCCATGAAGCAAGTTGCACTTGCCTAGACCCCTCTCTTCCTCTCTCTGGTAGGTGAAGAAGTTAATGGAGGGAGTAAGAAGAGTAATAAAGAGAGAGAAGGAGAATGGGTAATAAATACTAAAGGTGGTGGTAGGTAGGGGGTTCACCATTGGTTCATAATGAACCAAAGCAAACCGAGCCAAGCCAAACCAACCCAAGAAATAACCAAGCCAAGAAGGAAGCTAAGCAAGGAATCATGCAATATAAGATAAAATACGTACACGTATTCCAAAATACGTAATACGAACCACATGCATTACATAGTCGGATTTGGAATTGATCACTAATCTGTTACACCTGAACTCCACCGAATTTGATCATTCCCCTCTTCTCCTCGAGATCGACAACAACCATAACCACATCAAAAAATCCTTTCGCATCCTGGACTTCTGGTGCCACCACCCCCAATTCAAACAAATCGTGGCAGAAGCTTGGACCTCCGTCACTGATCTTGATCCTCTTGCCAGAATTGCTAAGAAACTCAAATCTGTTAGAAAAGCCCTTACGGCCTGGAGCAAGATCGCGTTTGGAGATATTTTTCAAGCCATTAAGGATGCCGAGGACGATGTCACCCGTGCGGAGATGGATTTTGCCGTCGTCGGGTCCTCCGAGGCCCGCGCATCTCTTAACCTCGCCAAGGCCATTCTTAAATCTAGGATCTAGGTTGAAATGGCATTCTGGAAACAGAAGGCTAGATTAACATGGGACTCAGATGGGGACCAGAATTCGGGCTTCTTTCACAAATGCGTCAAAGGGCGCAGAAACGCTCTTAGAATCCATTGTATCAACGACGGAAACGGCCATCTGATGGATGACCAGGAGAGCATCCAAGAGGCTGCCATCAACTACTTCTCCAACATGTTTGCTAAAGAAGTCGTGGTTAAAGATGACGAGTTCCTGTCTCAGATCCCCTCCCTCATCCTTGATAGGGAGAATGACATCCTCATCTCTTCCCCCACTGTCGAAGAGGTTAAGGACGCGGTATGGTCCATCAATGCGCATAGTGCCTCGGGACCTGACGGGTTCAACGAAGTTTTCTTCAGAACTTGCTGGGACATCATCCAGTCCGACCTCTTGGAGGCTACAACGATTTTTTTTTAAGGGGCTACGTATCCGAAATCCATATCCTCCGCCCACATTATCCTCATACCCAAGAAAGACAACCCAGATACCTTTAAAGACTTTAGAACGATCAGCCTCTGCACTTTCACCAACAAAATTATTTCTAAAATCATCGCCTCCAGGATGTCGGACCTCCTCCCTAAGATCATCTCCGAAGAACAAAGCGGTTTCGTCAAAGGTCGCAATATCACCGATAATATCCTCCTAGCCCAAGAGATAATCACTTGCATGAAATTCCTGTCCAGAGGGGGAAAGGTTGCCATCAAACTGGACATGAAAAAAGCTTACGATCGTCTTGACTGGCAATTCATGATCTGGGTGTTCAGGGCATTCGGCTTTTTCGAACCAGTGACTGACATCATCTTCAGATCCATCAACAACTCCTGGTTTTCTACCGTCATCAATGGTCAAGCTCAGGGCTTCTTAAGAGCGACTCGCAAGGCCAGACAGGGAGATCCCCTCTCCTCTACTATTTTCATCGTCACGGCCGAAGCGCTGAGCAGAAACCTCAAAAGCTTGCCCAGGTCTCCTGGATTCCATCACTTCCACACAACGACAGGTTGCCCTCTGATTACTCATCTTACGTACGCGGGTGACATCCTCATTTTCTCAGCAGGCGATATTGGATCCATTGAGGTGGTTATGAAGACACTAGCCAACTACACTAGATGTTCCGGATAGAGAGTTAACAACAGCAAGAGTGTGATCTACACTCATCACAAAGCAGATAGAACTCACTCGGCCGTGTTGTCCAACATGACCTCCTTCTCCACAGCATACCCTCCGTTTCTGTATTTAGGCTGCCCGTTGGAGTACGGCAGAGCGAACTCTGGCATCTTCGACCACATGGTGGGCAAGATTTGCAACAAAATCGCGGGCTGGCACAACACGACCCTTTCCCCGGGAGGTAAGTTGATTCTCATAAAGCACGTCCTATCCTCCATCCCCCTTTACACCCTTGCCGTTTGCTCGCCCCCCATCAAAGTGCTCTACTCTATAGAATCCATTCTCGCCAACTTCTTTTGGGGCCATCTCGAGGGTAAGGTTAAGCATCACTGGGCCAGCTGGGACATAATGGCCAAGCCCACTGAGGTCGGGGGTCTGGATTTCTGTAGGCTGGTTCATATTGTTGACGCTCATTCAGCCAAATTGTGGTGGAAACTACGCACCGAAAGCTCGATCGGGACGAAGTTCATGAGAACGAGATACTCCAGATTTTGCCACTTGACTGAGGCTTCTGTCAACAACAGATCTTCGACGTCGTGGCGGCGGATAATCCATGGCCGTAACCTGGCGGAATCGCACTTGCGTTTGACATTGGGCAATGGTTTCTCGCAGGCTTGTAAGGAACCACTACTAAAATACCCTACTTTACCGACGGAAGTTTAGCGACGGAAGGATTCCGTCGCTAATAGCGACCAGTTTCCGACATCTTAGCGACGAATTAGTGACGGACAACATAACATAATTTTTTCCAATTTTAAATATAAAAATTTGTCGGGTTTCCGTCGCTAAGTCGACGAACGTTAGCGACGGATTTTTTTTCGTCGCTTATTCGTCGCAAATGTTGGCGGCAAAATCTTTAAAACATTGGCGGGAACTTTAGCGACTAACTGGCGACAGATATATCAGTCGGAAAACACCTTTTAATTGGCGACGGTTTAGCGATTAATTTATTCCGTTGCTATTCCGTCGCTAGGTTCTGTGCCCTAACTTAAATTGAACCGACGGGAGGGAATTTTTCATTCCCCCCAAAACTCTCTCTCTCTCTCGCGGCTCTCTCTCTCTCGTGCGCGGCTCTCTCTCTCTCTCTCGCGGCTCTCTCTCTCTCTCTACCAGGTATCTCTCTCTCTCTTTCTCTCTCTCTCTAATTTTGGGTTTTGGGGCCGGAGGGGGGGGAGTGGGGGAGGGGGGGGGGTTGTCGGCTTCGCGGGGGGTAGAGAGGGCGGGGGGGGGGTGGTAAATAGGGTCAGGGGGTCGGGGGGGTGTGGGGAATGGGGGCAGGGGGTGGGGGGGTAGGGAATGAGGGTCGGGGGGTCGGAGGGGTGGGGAATGGGGGCAGGGGGGTCGGGGGGTGGGGGGTGGAGAGGGCAGGGGGGTCGGGGGGGGGTGTTGAATGGGGGCAGGGGGGTCGGAGGGGGGGTCGGGAATGGGGGCAGGGGGGTCGGGGGGCGGGGGGTGGGGGGTGGAGAGGGCAGGGGGGTCGGGGGGGGTGGGGTCGTAAGGCCTTGTAGATTGAGCTAGAAAACTGATCAGCTTTGAGCGATATTTAAATTGCAATAATGTTTTATGATGTGATCGAAATTATTCTCCCCCGCCCATAATGCAATCTATAATAACATACAACTCTAAATCTACTATCTTATCAGGTTATCCTTTCCTATCAAGCTATGTTTCTCGTTTCATGTACCTTATGTATTACACAAATACGAGAGTTCTATTCAACAAGAAAATTCATATCCATTAGGAAAAGACAACTATGACATAAATCGACTCGTGTACTATAAGTATTACGCAAATATGAAAGTACTAGACATCAAGATATTTCGATATGACAAGAATTGTATTATCATCGTTTTGCTTGTATGCTTCTAGTTTATAGACAAATATCTAGGTTAGGGTTTAATACGATAGTATAGCATTGGGTTTCAAAATTAGGTTATCTTTTCCGAAATTCTTCGAATTTACAACAGAGTATGCTTTGTATTTTGAGCTCCAAAAACAATTATATAATCGACCCTAAGCAACTCTCCATAGAATTTCCTTGGGTAACCCCTTCAGTAGAACAACTAAACATCGGACTCACGCAATTAGATATAGTATATAAAGAATGCAACAACAATAAGAAGAGATGATTCTTCTTACCTTAGCTATTCTACCTTAGCAGATATCAGTAGCATTATACGCTAATCCTTTCAAACCAATGAGATAAAAGTTAGAAACAAAGAGTTCTAAGAATAACACCAAACTATTGAATAGTAAAATAAACCAATATATATACCATATGTAAATGAATATCTATAGTTCGAGATATTTGTAAGGTATTGATCATTCAATCAACCTAGGCAATAATTTTAGCATAAGTTAGACTTATATTGCAATCTTCTATTCACACGAGTATTGATATCGCCGATGCCAATACTCGTAGGAATATATAGTCCGATACCGATTCCGATACCGATACTTTGAACCTTGATTTAAATACATGTTAGTATAGTGTCTTCACATATATGTTAAGAGTATATACATGATTAGCAAGGTAACTAGATACAAGTTATGATACAATGTAAATGCAAGTATACATGTTAGCTAGATAGCTTAGACTTATATTGCAATCTCCTATTCACACGAGTATTGATATCGCCGATGCCAATACTCGTAGGAATATATAGTCCGATACCGATTCCGATACCGATACTTTGAACCTTGATTTAAATACATGTTAGTATAGTGTCTTCACATATATGTTAAGAGTATATACATGATTAGCAAGGTAACTAGATACAAGTTATGATACAATGTAAATGCAAGTATACATGTTAGCTAGATAGCTTAGACTTATATTGCAATCTCCTATTCACACGAGTATTGATATCGCCGATGCCAATACTCGTAGGAATATATAGTCCGATACCGATTCCGATACCGATACTTTGAACCTTGATTTAAATACATGTTAGTATAGTGTCTTCACATATATGTTAAGAGTATATACATGATTAGCAAGGTAACTAGATACAAGTTATGATACAATGTAAATGCAAGTATATATGTTAGCTAGATAGCTTAGACTTATATTGCAATCTCCTATTCACATGAGTATTGATATCGCCGATACCAATACTCGTAGGAATAGTCCGATACCGATATACATTGTAGAGCTCTGTTTTGCTATTCTGGACATGTTGTGACCTGTGCTGTTCTAAATAGGAGCCAGACACACTCCTGAGACGGGGGAGTATGTATAGTGATGTGGATTCTTACTAACTTATCATGTGAACCCATTTATGGGCCCTTCATTGAACCTTCTCATGTGCAACTTTCAGTCCATTCACAGTTCCCTATATTGTACTCTACATCACCTAGTTCACTTATATCTAACATCCTAACCCTAATCCAAATTTATGAGTATCGGTATCGGGCTATTCTTATGTTTAGTTTGTCTTACGATACAGATTTTCACATCCAAATTGAGGATGAGTCGTTATTTTGTTGATCGTACATGGATGTACAAACGGCAACACGAGAGTAGAATTGGTGTGAGTGACGATTTTCAGGCAGACGTGGAAGTATTTCTTAATTATGCAATGAGCAAAGCTCAGTACATGGACGGTAACAAAATTAAGTGTCCATGTGTTAAATGTCACAATAGACGTTACGAAGAAGTGGTGACTGTGAGAGATCATTTGACCCGTAAGGGTTTCGTACGTAATTATGGCCTGTGGTCATCGCAAGGTGAACTATATTCGGAAAGACAGGCTGCGGAAGCTGCTACTTATGCTTTTGATGATAATACTGCAACGGATGTCATCGAAGACCACGGATGCTCTGTTGATTATGGAGATCTGCAGAACCTTGCACGAGATATGGTGTATGATGCGGCAGGGCCTAATTTTGATCCGGAGGATCCTAATCCCGAGGCGAAGGAGTTCTATGACATGTTTCAGGACGCAGATACTTCTCTATATCCTGGTTGTGAGACTCATTCCGCACTGTCAGTAACGATGCGGTTGTTGAACATAAAGTCTGATTTTAACTTGCCACAAGCTTGCTATAATCGGATCACAGAAGTAATCAAGGAGGTGTTACCGAAGGAATCAAAAGAGCTACCAAAAAACTTCTACAAGTCAAAGATGATGGTCCGACAACTGGGACTGGGGTACGAGAAGATAGATTGTTGTCACAACGGATGCATGTTGTACTACAAAGAGAATTGCGTATCAGAAAGTTGCAGCTTCTGTAATGCGGATCGTTACAAGCCAGTACAGGAAAAAGGAAAGTCGACTAGAAAACGACGTCCTTACAAGTATATGCATTACTTGTCGATCACGAAGCGCTTGCAGAGGATGTATATGTCTCTAAATACAGCAGAACACATGACGTGGCACAGCGAAGAACGCATAAAGGACGAAGGAGAATTGTCACATCCTTCGGATGGAGAGGCGTGGAAACATTTTGATTTGTGTCATCCAGATTTTGCTGCAGAGCCTAGAAATGTACGCCTGGTGCTATGTGCTGATGGCTTCGCCCCTTTCGGACAGTCGGGATCTCAGTACTCATGCTGGCCGGTCATTCTTATCCCTTACAATCTACCACCATGGATGTGTATGAAGACTCCTTATATGTTTCTGACAGCTATCATACCCGGTCCTAAAAATCCGACGAAGAACATCGATATATATTTACAGCCGTTGGTGGATGAGCTGAAACAGCTGTGGGAGATCGGCGTCACGACCTATGATATTTCCAGGAAACAGAACTTTCAGATGAGAGCTTCACTCATGTGGACAATCAATGATTTTCCAGCATACGGTATGCTGTCGGGATGGAGTACGCACGGCAACATGTCTTGTCCGATATGCATGGAAAATAGTAAGGCGTTCCGCCTTAGGCATGGAGGAAAAACTTCTTTCTTTGACTGTCACCGTCAATTTTTGCCCGCGACCCATCCTTGGAGAAAGAATAAGGACGCGTTCAGATATGGAAAACAAGAATTTTCTCAACCTCCTGCCAGATTTTCGGGATACGATATTTGGGAAGCTGTAAAGGAATTGCCCACCGCAATGGAAGATCCATCGAACCATCGTGTCGAGGGGTTCGGACAAAGCCATAACTGGACCAAACGGAGTATCTTCTGGGACTTGCCTTATTGGAAAGATAATCTTATAAGGCATAATCTTGATGTCATGCATATCGAAAAGAACGTGTTCGATAATGTCTTCAATACCGTCATGGATATTAAAGGAAAGACGAAGGACAATCCAAAAGCAAGACAAGACATAGCAGAGATATGCAAGCGTCCTCATCTGAACTTGATACAAAGGGGTGCTGGTGGACAATTAAGTAAGCCTATAGCGCCATACACATTGAGCAAGGAAGATAGATTAATAATCTGCAAGTGGATATCTAATTTAAGATTTCTCGACGGCTATGTTTCGAATTTGTCTAGATGCGTTGATCTCAATGAACGCAAGCTAACGGGAATGAAGAGTCACGACTGCCACGTGTTTATGGAAAGATTACTGCCCATTGCTTTGAGAGAGTTGTTGCCTTCTACTGTATGGGTTCCGTTGGCCGAGCTGTCTACATTCTTCAGGGATATCTGTTCAACTAAGCTGACGGTGCAACATATGGTACAACTTGAGGAGAAGATTGTCTTAACAATCTGCAAGTTAGAGAAAATATTTCCACCGGGCTTTTTCGACAGCATGGAGCATCTACCGATTCATCTAGCATACGAAGCCCGTGTCGGTGCATCTGTTCATTATCGATGGATGTACCCCTTTGAAAGGTAAATAAAAATCGATATAATTTAAGTGAAATTTAAGTGGATTTTATAATTCATTGTTAATTCTCAAGATAATTTGTCTCTTTAGGTACCTACACCATCTAAAGAAGAAAGTTGGCAACAAGGCTCATATAGAGGCTTCGATATGCGAATCATATCTTATCGAGGAGGTGTCAAATTTCTGCTCCATTTATTTCGATACTCATGTCGAGACAAATCGAAATAGACCTCAAAGGAATGAAGAAGACGTTGAGGATGGAGGTATATTCAATTTAAGGGGCAAGCCTATTGGGGCTAGTAAGAAACGGTGGTTGACCGACGATGAGTATGATACCGCTCACCGATATGTCTTGTTAAATTGTGACATACAAGAAGTGAGAGATTTGGAGAAGTAAGTGACTACGCCTCGTTATAATCTCTAATTTGGTGAATTAAGTGACTACACTTATTTTTATTCTCTCTAACAGTGTATTAAGAGGTGAAGTCAAAATGAGGACACCATATATTACAGATGAAGGACTTCAAAGAGAGGTTGATTGTACCTTTCCGTCCTGGTTTCGTAAATACGTAAGTAACTGAGATAATATGTTATGCGGCTACCATTAAAATATATGCAGCTAAAATATTTAAATTATCAATACATGTTTACAGGTTTTATTGCCTGAAACAACACTCATAAATGAGAGCATTCGTTATTTGGCATTGGGACCGAAGAAGCATGCAAAGACTTTGTCAGGCTATGTCGTTAATGGCTTCAAGTTTAAGTCAACTCAGCATGCTATAAATGCCGAATTTCTCAATGGCGGCTTCGATACCAAGAATTCTGGTGTTTGCATAAGAGGCACCATCTATGACGACGAGCCGGACTTTGACTATTATGGAGTGCTTCAGGAGATTGTAGATTTACAATATAGTGCCCCATATGATATGCATATTGTGATGTTCAAATGTGAGTGGTTCGATACGAGACCAAATATCGGTTGGAGAATCGATAAACAATTTGGATTCGTCGATATAAATCATCGCAGGAGGTATAGAGGGTCCGACACGTTTGCGATAGCAAGTCAGGCTGTTCAAGTCTACTATACAAGCTATCCAAGGCGTCGTAGAGATCGATTTGACTGGTGGGCAGTATACAAGATTAAATCTAGAAATACATTCAACGTTGGAGACCCAGCATACCAAGAGGACCAGATCGAGAAGCCCCAATACATGGAACAACAGTCGGATAGCATGGACGTGGAAGATGTCGATATACCTCATGCTGAGGAAAATAGAGGGGAGGAAGAGGTTGATATACAAGACTTAGCTGTCAACCAGGGGAGAAAGAGGCGTCTTGTCCCAAGTATTGAGCCTGAAGAGGAAGAAGAAGAAGAAGAAGAAGAAGAGGATGAGGATGAGGATGAGGATGAGGATGATGATACAGATGAAGTCGACGATGAGGATGATGATATAGATGAAGTCGACGATGAGAATGAGGATGAGAACGATGACGATGACGATGAGGACGAGGACGAGGACGATAACGATGATTAGATTAAATATCGGTATATATTAGAAGCACTTACAACTAACTTAGTGAATTCAGTTTAGACGGACACATTCTTATTTCAGTTTATGTTTTTGTCGTTCGATCATCTACTTATTGTATGATTTTCTTTTTACAGATGGCACTCTTAGTTCTCATTGTCTTGACGGCACTCGCCGCCCTGCTGCTGGTATATATATTTTAGTTCAGTTTTATATTCATTTATACTTCTATATTGTTAATTATATTTATGTGTTCTATTTACAGGTCATGGTCACTACCACTCGTGCTGCTGGCAGTGGCCGTGGACGTGATGGTAGTGGTGCTGGTGGTGGCGGTACTGGCCGTGGTGGGCGTGGTGGTAGCGGCACTGGCCGTGGACGTGATGGTAGCGGTCGTGGTGGTAGCGGCACTGGCCGTGGACGTGATGGTAGCGGTCGTGGTCGCCTTCCACATTCCCCGGATATAGAGTCCTCCGATCCCGACCTGGAGAGCCCGGCCACAGACTCTTCCCGCCGTCGATCTATCTCTGCGCATGGACTTTCATCTTCATCGAGGCCTGAGACTCCATCCGCTAGCGGATCCGTTCCACCCCCGGATGCACCAGCGGGTACACCATCAGTTACTGCAGGATGGGCTCCGGAGTACCCCCGGATTCAGCTTCATCCTGCTATCGGTGAGTACATCCGCGGACCCGCGGATCCTCCGACGCCTCCAGAGAGGCCGATAGGCGAGAACCGACGAGAGCTATGGCCCGCGGGTGATACGTAAGTAAATTTAAGTTAATTTATTAAATTTGTTTCATTTATTCAAGTTACTAATCCATTCTTTGCTTCTTTGTAGGTTTTTCCCGTATGATGCTGCCCGGATACTCGGGCAAATTATCCGGGAAAACTACCATGGCCCCTACCTCAATTTTTCTGAGGTGCCTCAGAACATGCAGTTCATCTGGCTCGAGGAGATGAAGGTATATATATATCTTTTGGTTAATTATTAATTATTCTTTAATCCACTAATTTTTTAATTACGTGATAATTTAATTTGTATGTCAGACGACGTTCTGGTGGCCCCCCCATCGCGAGGAGTTGATTCGCAAGGCCTACAAAGCCGCCGCCGGGAAGAAGATATGGGATGCGGTGTACGACGTTCGTACGGCGCATTCGAGGAAGAAGTGGCTCCGGGAGGAGTACTACGAGCAGATGTTGGATAAGATGAATACTGCTCAGTACAGGGAGAAATCAGAGAAAGCGAAGGCGAGCAGACAGGCCGCTGGTCTGCATACGGGAGGTTCAAGGCCCCACGCAGCGACGCGTGCAGATTTGGTGAGATACCGCAAATTCATTTCACTATTAAATTCGGTACTATTAATATACGTAGTTAATTAAATTCGACGTATATTTCATATGCAGGCACAACGGGCGGTAAAGGAGGGGAGAGAGCCGGAGTCGGTCACCGCCTACGATGTATTCCTGCATACACACAAGAGGCGGGCAGACGGGAGCTTCGTCGACGCGAGGGCCCAGGCGACTGATGTAAGTAATTACGTTTATGAGATTTACATTAGAAATATAATTATTATTAACTTAATTAGGTGAACGTAGGATTCAAATTATAACTTAGGGAAACATAGGATTTAGATTATAACTTAGGAAAACTTATAGTATAAACACATTCATTGGATATGCTGCATATCGTGAGGCCCTTAGTCAGATTGAGCCCCCTGCCGAGGTTGTCGGCGAAACGACGCCCACCCAGACGCCCTCTTCTATGGCCGCTTGCTACGACGACGTGTTCGTAGAGTCTGTCGGCGGCTTTAATAAAGGGCGCGTCTACGGCGTAGGTTCCCTGGCGGCGTCGTTGCAGGGCGCGACTCCGAGTTGTCCACCGCCCCCGCCTCCTCCCGCGCCTCCGTCGGACGATATGAGGACGCAGCTTGCGACTCTCACCTCCGATATGTCAGAAATGCGGAGTCTAATGTCGGATGTGCTGGAGCACCTTCCGCGTCCTTCTTCTGCTCCCGGTCCAGATCCGTCTGCTCCCGGTCCGTCTAGTGCGGTTGCCGGTCCTTCCAACCCTGGACGTTATTCATTTGACCGTTCTGCCGAGGTCCGCCTGGTACCGGATACTGCGCTCATTGGGCTCATGGACTTGATGTCGCCAGAGCAGCTCCGCACGCTTCCAGAGCATGTGTTGTCCCAGGTGCCGGCGTACATGGTGGAAGAGTACATCCACAGAGCCGAACGACGACGCGATCCATCTCAATGATATTTGTACTGTTTTTGGATATTTGTACTGTTTTTAGATTTTGAATTCTGGATATTTTGGAAGCGTATATGAATGTTTGGATATTATGAATTTGTGTATTTGTGTTTGGATATTTGTACATAGATGTTTGGATATTTCTGTTTGATATTGGATATTATGAATTTGGATATTTGGATATTTGTTGATCGTACATGGATGTTTGGATATTGGATATTATGAATATGTGTAATATTTACGAAAAGGAAATAGAATGTTTCTGTAATTTTTTTTATTAATGTTGCATTTAGCGACGGACTAGCGACTAATTAGCGACGGATATATCTTTTTAGCGACCGATGAGCGACTTACTGTAGTGCCCCGTCCCGCTCAGTCAATCGGAGGAATCGGAACGCCGACGGCGTTCGGACTTAGCCTTACAACGGCGACTCGAAGACATCTCGGTCAAGGCGACCGCTCGCTCAGGTGGGGTAGTTTCGGTGAACTTGCCTCATCTTTGCCTTCACATAATAAATCGTGTTTTCAACTTGCACAAGTAGGCTTAATAATAAAAGAGATGAATCCACATAGCTAAGGGAATAATCCCGATGGGTCAAAATGAGTTAGAACATGGAAAACGTCCCACGGTCGGCTTAGAGTTGGTGCACGGCGTGCTTTGAAAATGACACTCGGTCCTTCGTCCCGTGGCTTGGGAGAAGGGAAGTTGGTCTTCGACACAAAACTAAGAAATGGCCTAAGTCATAGGCGTCGCCCGCATAAATGCTTCATAAAGCATGCACGGTCCCATCGTCCAGGGCTTGGCATAGCCTTGGCTTGCCCAAGAGTTAAATTGCGTCGCACGACTGCTGGCGCAAGTCTATGTACCCAAATGACTTGGTTGTTCAATGTGGAACGGTGCACGACAAGTTCCATCGAGGCAAGGCTCGACGCAGCCTTTGCTCGATAAGTGTAGGCTTGAGTAAGTTAGGCAAAGTTATGCCGGTCGACCTAAGTCGTTCTAAGTACTGTCCCGCTCATTCTGCGGTTGTCAACTTAAATAGTCCCACGATCCCACGGCCCGTCATATAAAGTATGACTTGGGCGATAGCGCCGCGTAGAGCGAAAGTCGAGTTGAGGCATGTTTGCACGATCCTAGAGTTTTTAAAGGCACGGGCCACGATTGATTAGTTGAGTTTTGGAAAGTGTCTAAATAAGTTGTTGTCTTGAGTTAAAAGAAAGGAAGAAAGAAAGAAATGCTCACGACTGGGTCGTTGAGGCAAGAAAGAACAATGCTCGCGACTACGGGTCGTCGAGGCAAGATCTCAGATGTGAGAAATGGCACTAAAAGAGAGGAATGGCACTAAAAGAGATGGTAACACCAGAAGTGAATGACTATGTGAGACGTCAGTTTGAGTCGGTCTTGCATGGTCATGGACAACTTGTCGACAAGGTAGAGTTTCCCCGAATCGGCAACCTGTGGCGCCACGGGACCGATTGCGGCCTAAGGAAACATAAAGGCTCTGGGAGCCAAATAAGCTGAGCCTGGGGCAAAGTATTCGGTGGACGCGGAATAGGGCTAGCTACCCAAAGAAGGTCCATCCTATACTCAGCAAAAAGGAGTCCACTATGGCTCGGGGAGTCAGTGACCAAATCATATAGATGAGTCGGCATAGCGGCAGATCCGCGGGTATGCCCTTGGATTGAGTTGAGTTGTCGAAGGTGTATACAAGTTAGAGTACACATGTTTGGGCTTAAAGAATGGCTACAACATAGGCGACGTGCTTCGGCACGAGATGTGGCATTGAGTCTTGAGTTGTCGGCATATAGTTGCATAAGTTGGTTGAGTTGTTTGAGTTTAAGTCAAGGAAACCGCCGCAAGGCAAAGTCGGTTGGTGATCAAATGGCACGAGCCGCGAGGCGGCGATATGGTTGAGTCGCACTGAGTTGCGAGGCACGATACAAAGGAGTTATAGCACGGTCGTAAGGAAATTGGGCACTACCGCATAGTTGCGTCTCTGATTCTGGCCGAAAGGCAAGCACGACCTGATAGGTTAACGTTGTGGCACGAGAATTGGTCTAGAGGCAAAGTATGAGTAATGTTGACATTGCAAGCACGGGATGGTTTTGACACACAAGTTGCGCCAAGGCGCCGGTCCTAAAACTGAACCTAAGGCAAGAGTAGAAAGACAATCGAAAAGGGATTTAAGCTGCACAAAGTAAATGAACGTGTAGGTTTTGTATGGGTGGGCGAGAAGCTCACTCCACCAGTACAGTGGTACTGACACCCACACAGTGTTTCATGTGTAGGCACAGGTAGAAGCTCGTGGCGCGGAGTTCGCTTGGATGCGTCGAGGCACGGAGTTCCTTAGCGATTCGAAGCGTGCGGCCGCATGGAGTAAAGACTTATACGGGACATAATGTATGGACATCGCCTTCCGAAGCTTCCGCTGGATCGATAAATATTGAGAGATGAGAGAGAGAGAGAGCAGAGTGAACTTGTAATGAGAGAAAAGTGAGCTTGAGTGAGCTTGAGAGACTTGTAACATTGGCCTTGCGCCCCAAATGTAACCGTTGTTCCAATATCAATAAAGAGTTTCTTTTGAATAACTTGTGTTTGGTTCTTATTCCGCTGCTATAAATCAATGTCTCTGCATGGGACTTCTGTGCGACGACCCCGTCGCAGCCGCTGAAATCGGCCGTTATGGAACCCGCCTTGCACGAGCGCAATCTAGGCTCGTGCGGCATCACGCCTTAGCGAGGACGATCGCTCCTACGGGAGCGGGGCGTGACATAGTGGTATCAGAGCACGGCTTTACGTCCTTGGATAACCGATTGAATTCTTTAACTCGTTGTTTCCGCAAACTCTGTTGCTTCCGCAAGTTGATATCGTTGGTGCGCTCTCTCTCAATTGTTCCACGGGATGTCCATACAATAAGTCTAACTATTTTGCAAAACATAGGAGAACAGTTTTTGGATAAGAAACAAAAGATGGTTTGCGTAAGCACGGTTGGCTAAGTCGGGCTGGGCATATACACCAAAGTTGCGTCGACCTTAGAAAAGTCGAGTGCAGGAATTGAATAGCGTCGAGCTAGAATGAGTTGAACTCGATTGAGTAAAGTAAGATGAGTATCGATAGGGGTGCTATCGAGCGACGATGTCGTCGGTGCGATATAGATGAGCGTGCTTGGGTTTTGAGGAATGGTTCGAACGGGATTGAAGAAGTCGATTTTGAATCAAATAATAAGTTGAGGATTGGTTGAATGACTTCATTCCTGAGTGGTGTATGCGATAGGCTCAGGGATGTCGAACGATGCGAATTGAGGAAAATAAGTTGGTCGATGTCTTAAGATGGACGGATGAAGAATACGTGAAATTGGTTGGAGGAAATTGATATTGTAAATGATTCGAGGGAAAATGATCGGAATTGGTGTTATGAATGTCGAGGAAATTATCCAGTCGGACGATAGCACCATTCGCACGACTCAGAATTTGGTTGCAAAGGAAGATCGTCAGGTTACGCATATCGTCGATGGTATTGAGGCGTATCAAAGATCGCTATGCGATAACTCGGGGGTACTCTAACTCAGCGAAAGACGATCGTGCAAGTGTTATTGTTCGATTGGATGCTATGTTTTGGATTTTGATTGAGATGAATGTTGGATGAAAGTGATCGTGTCTTGATGGTTATGCGGATGGCCACAACGTCGACGATCTTGTCTTGCGCGAGCGCAACTCTAGCCTCGCACATGCGTTGCGCCGGATTTGGGGCGATCGTTCCGCGTGAGCGCTGACATGGTGATTCATGTCGCGGGAATGATCGAACTCGAAAAATCAGGACGCGGCAACTTTGATTGTCTCGACTTGTCGGTTTGATACGAATGAAGATTCGAGGATGTTTTGACTTGTGATCGATGAATGAAATGAACTTGAGGATTGAGTAGGTCCAATCCGTGCATCGAGAATGAATTAGTCTAGACACAAAACAAGAGTTACGTCCCGATGAGAATGACTATCTCGCGGGAGCGTGCATGGTGATTCATGCCCACCGCGGTTAATCTGACTCGCGTGAGATCGGGGCGCAACATGTTGTTAAGCTAGACGACCTTGTGATCGATTTTGTGAATTGGAATAGATGACTTCGGAAATGTGGATTATGGTTTAGCGGTGAATTATGTAGTAGTGTGCTTGACTTGGAAGGGTTTGATAGGCAGATTATGTCGAACGTGTTCGAAGAGATAGACCATGCAAGATGGCTTGTTGAACGGGCGATATTGATACGTCGGAGAATTTGGTTGAACGTGAGTTGTAGGATGGCTTTGCTAAATGACTCAGGCCCCGTGCGGCGAATGTTGGGATGTGCGTAGGGAATCGATGCTCGATGTTTAGAAATCGGAGTAATACGAGCTTGGGTAGAAAATCCAGTACTATCAACTTGGTTTGACCTTAGGATGGGGGTCAGTGTTGATATTGTTGTTTGGGAACTATGATTCCAATACTGACGAACGACTTTAGCCAAAAGATATAGCCTAGCGATTAGGCAGACATCCCGGCAAAAAGCGATAGGAGTTATGGTGGCACCACTCGTGAGCTCAGTTGAGATGCATGTATATCAGGGACGCTTGAATACGTGCACGATCCGACTCGAGTGGTGATGGCGGATTCTCTATCACAAGGCTTGGCTGAAATACATATATTTTGGGGACGCCTGGAATATGTGCACGATCCAACCAAGTGATACGTTGAATCAAGTGAGACTTGAGGAATAGAAAAGTGTTGAGGATTTTGAAATAGAGATTCGAAGAAAAGATTGAGGGTAGCGCGAGCGTGGCTCGGATTGAGGAAACGCATAGGCGTAGCGTATGCGAGAGTTCTTGAATGTTGAGTAAAGTGATAAGTCAATAAGTAAGTACTCAGTAAGTCTCGAGGGCGAGACTTGTTCTGAGTGGTGTATGTTGTAGTGCCCCGTCCCGCTCAGTCAATCGGAGGAATCGGAACGCCGACGGCGTTCGGACTTAGCCTTACAACGGCGACTCGAAGACATCTCGGTCAAGGCGACCGCTCGCTCAGGTGGGGTAGTTTCGGTGAACTTGCCTCATCTTTGCCTTCACATAATAAATCGTGTTTTCAACTTGCACAAGTAGGCTTAATAATAAAAGAGATGAATCCACATAGCTAAGGGAATAATCCCGATGGGTCAAAATGAGTTAGAACATGGAAAACGTCCCACGGTCGGCTTAGAGTTGGTGCACGGCGTGCTTTGAAAATGACACTCGGTCCTTCGTCCCGTGGCTTGGGAGAAGGGAAGTTGGTCTTCGACACAAAACTAAGAAATGGCCTAAGTCATAGGCGTCGCCCGCATAAATGCTTCATAAAGCATGCACGGTCCCATCGTCCAGGGCTTGGCATAGCCTTGGCTTGCCCAAGAGTTAAATTGCGTCGCACGACTGCTGGCGCAAGTCTATGTACCCAAATGACTTGGTTGTTCAATGTGGAACGGTGCACGACAAGTTCCATCGAGGCAAAGCTCGACGCAGCCTTTGCTCGATAAGTGTAGGCTTGAGTAAGTTAGGCAAAGTTATGCCGGTCGACCTAAGTCGTTCTAAGTACTGTCCCGCTCATTCTGCGGTTGTCAACTTAAATAGTCCCACGATCCCACGGCCCGTCATATAAAGTATGACTTGGGCGATAGCGCCGCGTAGAGCGAAAGTCGAGTTGAGGCATGTTTGTACGATCCTAGAGTTTTTAAAGGCACGGGCCACGATTGATTAGTTGAGTTTTGGAAAGTGTCTAAATAAGTTGTTGTCTTGAATTAAAAGAAAGGAAGAAAGAAAGAAATGCTCACGACTGGGTCGTTGAGGCAAGAAAGAACAATGCTCGCGACTACGGGTCGTCGAGGCAAGATCTCAGATGTGAGAAATGGCACTAAAAGAGAGGAATGGCACTAAAAGAGATGGTAACACCAGAAGTGAATGACTATGTGAGACGTCAGTTTGAGTCGGTCTTGCATGGTCATGGACAACTTGTCGACAAGGTAGAGTTTCCCCGAATCGGCAACCTGTGGCGCCACGGGACCGATTGCGGCCTAAGGAAACATAAAGGCTCTGGGAGCCAAATAAGCTGAGCCTGGGGCAAAGTATTCGGTGGACGCGGAATAGGGCTAGCTACCCAAAGAAGGTCCATCCTATACTCAGCAAAAAGGAGTCCACTATGGCTCGGGGAGTCAGTGACCAAATCATATAGATGAGTCGGCATAGCGGCAGATCCGCGGGTATGCCCTTGGATTGAGTTGAGTTGTCGAAGGTGTATACAAGTTAGAGTACACATGTTTGGGCTTAAAGAATGGCTACAACATAGACGACGTGCTTCGGCACGAGATGTGGCATTGAGTCTTGAGTTGTCGGCATATAGTTGCATAAGTTGGTTGAGTTGTTTGAGTTTAAGTCAAGGAAACCGCCGCAAGGCAAAGTCGGTTGGTGATCAAATGGCACGAGCCGCGAGGCGGCGATATGGTTGAGTCGCACTGAGTTGCGAGGCACGACACAAAGGAGTTATAGCACGGTCGTAAGGAAATTGGGCACTACCGCATAGTTGCGTCTCTGATTCTGGCCGAAAGGCAAGCACGACCTGATAGGTTAACGTTGTGGCACGAGAATTGGTCTAGAGGCAAAGTATGAGTAATGTTGACATTGCAAGCACGGGATGGTTTTGACACACAAGTTGCGCCAAGGCGCCGGTCCTAAAACTGAACCTAAGGCAAGAGTAGAAAGACAATCGAAAAGGGATTTAAGCTGCACAAAGTAAATGAACGTGTAGGTTTTGTATGGGTGGGTGAGAAGCTCACTCCACCAGTACAGTGGTACTGACACCCACACAGTGTTTCATGTGCAGGTACAGGTAGAAGCTCGTGGCGCGGAGTTCGCTTGGATGCGTCGAGGCACGGAGTTCCTTGGCGATTCGAAGCGTGCGGCCGCATGGAGTAAAGACTTATACGGGACATAATGTATGGACATCGCCTTCCGAAGCTTCCGCTGGATCGATAAATATTGAGAGATGAGAGAGAGAGAGAGCAGAGTGAACTTGTAATGAGAGAAAAGTGAGCTTGAGTGAGCTTGAGAGACTTGTAACATTGGCCTTGCGCCCCAAATGTAACCGTTGTTCCAATATCAATAAAGAGTTTCTTTTGAATAACTTGTGTTTGGTTCTTATTCCGCTGCTATAAATCAATGTCTCTGCATGGGACTTCTGTGCGACGACCCCGTCGCAGCCGCTGAAATCGGCCGTTATGGAACCCGCCTTGCACGAGCGCAATCTAGGCTCGTGCGGCATCACGCCTTAGCGAGGACGATCGCTCCTACGGGAGCGGGGCGTGACACTTACTAGCGACGGAAAATTCGTCGCTAACTGGGTTATATAAATATTTGCAGTTACCGACGGACGAGCGACGGACAATCCGTCGCTAACTGGTTGAAATAAATTTGCAGGTAGCGACGAAATAAATTTGCAGCTAGCGACCAACTAGCGACGGAACTTCCGTCGCTAACTGGGTACAATTAATATTAGCGACGGAATGTCGACTACCTAGCGACGGCAAATCCGTCGACATGGTTCTGGAAATATGGTAGGTTTCCAGAGACTTAGCGACGGATAATGGGTCGCTAATCCGTCGCTAATCTGTCGAGGATGACGACGGACTAGCGACGGCTTAGCGACCCATTATCCGTCGACATGGTTCTGGAATTGTGGAAGCTTTCCAGAACCATGTCGACGGATTTGCCGTCGCTAATCCGTCGCTATAACGTCGAGGTTAACGACGGGATGGCGACGGAATAGCGACCGATTTTGCGTATCAGGAACCTCTCTGATACGCTTTTACCGACCTATTTACGACGGCTTAGCGACGGATATTTTAATATTATATGCCATGTAAACCGACGGGAACAAGTCGCTAATCCGTCGCTAATCCGTTGAATGGCAACCGTCGGTAATCAGTCGCTAGTTCGTCGGTTAATCATTTGTCCGACGGCTTAGCGACGGACAAATTTTAGCGACGACGTATTTCCCGACGGCCATTTTCATCAAATATCCGTCGCTATGCCGTCGATAATTTATGTTACCGACGGATGAGCGACGGATGTGGCCGTCGCTAAAGTTGGTTATTTTGGTAGTGAACGTTGGCTGGGGAACGACATCCTCAGGCCCAACGAGATCACTCCGTCGTAGTGCGAGATCCATGATTTATGGGATGTGGACGCGAACAGATAGAATTGGGATAGAGTCAGATATTGGCTTGGCCCTCAGGCCGTGGAAAGCTTAGGAGCTTCTGATCTATCGATCAATGACGCGCATGACGACTTAAGATGGTCCCCCAACCTGGGTGGCTTCTTCACCCTGGCTTCGGCCAAAACCGTTGCCAGAGACACCCATAAAATGCCCCCCTTCGGCCAAGTTTTGGCATACATGTATTGCCATCAAATGGTCCATTCTCATCTGGCGTGTCACGCGCCGAAAACTTTCCACGGACGATGTCATCAAATCCTTCGGATATTGCCTGGCGTCCAGATGCCACTATTATGCAGATCACCAACCGGAAACCGCCGATCACGTTCTTCTCTCTGGAGATTCTGCCTCTCAAATTTGGACGAACCTTCATAACAGGTTCAGGATGATCCCCACGACCGGGGACATCAACGATCTGCTGGCCAGTTGGAACACGTCCCACGGACATCAGATCGTCGCTACCGCCGCTTTTTGGGTTTTGTGGAAAAATAGAAACAAATACAGATACGAGGGTCGTCAATACCTGCCCCCTCAACTGTACAGAGAGGTCGTTCATCAAATATTCAAGAGAAAGTGGCGTTGTTCCCACGCCTCGAACCTGTTTTGGGCTGCGCTGGCATGATCAGGGGTCAACGCGTCATGCGCTTTCGCTCTTTGGGAGATAGCGGCAGCAGGTCGGGGATGCTTTCTCCATTGGCGCTAGCTCTCTCCGCCTAACCTTCTGATGCTCGGTCCAGCTACCGTTTTGTGGGCAACACCTCGCTTTCTTGTCTTTTTAGTTCTTTTTCGCGCGTGTCGCGTTTACTTGTAAAGGCTTCGGCATTTTGCGCCTGTCATTCAATAAAGTTTGGTTTCTTTAATATATATATATATATATATATATATATATATATATATATATATATATGATGTCAAAGTATCAAGTCATGTACATTTGACTCATCTAGGACTACAAGTTTTGGATATACAAATATATATAATATATACAAATTTAGGGTACAGTGTCCGACAAGGTGTATATGTATATATATGATCCTTATAGCTCAAAATTTAATTACATATATATACAAATGTATCCATGAATAATTTTCCACGGAACAAAATCCTGTACATAGGGATTTAAATCCTAACACACAAAGATGACTTAAATGAACCCAACACTAAGCACCCTTTAATAATAACATATGTACATAGGTAGTAGGTGGAATATACTAGTAGAATCATATGTAGTTTTCGAAACACCCAATCTCGAGTCCCCACATAGTTTATATCAAACACAAATAGAAATATACCATCATATGTTGATATAATAGTTCAAATGGCTCAATTTGAACAACCTGACTCTATTCTTGTTGAATAACATGAAATCATCATTCTAGAATATTTGAAACCAAATCAAATAAGCTTGATAACCTTAAGGACAATATGCAAACCTAATAAACCTCATATTTCATATTCTAGGATCAGAATATAGATATGCACTCTATTTCCATATCGTACACGACACAAGTCAGAGGTTCTTATATACAAATAGATATACTCACCCACACACACACACACACACACATGTATGTATGTATATATATATATATATATATATATATATATATATATATATATATATATATATATATATATATATATATATATATATATACACACACACACAAACTATATGTTATTAAATTAAAATAGAGTTCATGATACCATGTCCGATACGGTATATCCAACCATACATAATTAAGTTTATATATGTATATCGACAAGTCAATTTGTACTACTAACAAAGATAGAACCCAATCCATTAAAAATTTAATCATGACACCATACGTATGTGCCCGTACAGTGTCCTAGATCCATGTCGATGAGTCCGAATTTCCTTCGATATGCGTGTCTGTATCATAATACCAAATTAATTATACCGATGTGTCCGAATCGTATTCGGTTCGCGTGTCCAACCTATCAACCCCAATAAATTATGTCCATGTGTTCGTATTGGTGCTGATATACATGTCTGTATCATATATATATATATATATATATATATATATATATATATATATATATATATATATAATTTTATTCTATATTTACATTTAGAAGAGATAATTCTAAATGGACGCGGTAAATAAGTAAAAAATTGAGTCAAAGGAAAGAGATGGGAGAGGGCTTGCCTTGAGGAATCTTTTGATTTGGGATGGAACTAGGGTTTGAGCCTTATTCTTCTTCTAATTTCTTCTTCTTCATCCTTTTATTCTTCTCCAACTTCTCAATATTCTTCTTGACTCCATCTTCTTCTTCTTCTTCTTCTTCTTCTTCTCCATTTTTTTTCTTTTTGGAAGAAACCGAGGGTTGGGGTTTAGGTTTGGTGATAGTAGTGAGGATGGAGATGAAGATGATGGTGGTGATGATGGAGATGAAGATGATGATGGTGGTGAGGGCGGCGGCCAGGAGGGGGGCTGACGGGCGGGCGGTTAAGGCGGCGGTATCATGGGTCGGCGGGAATCGCGGGCACGGGTCCGGACAAGGTGAGCGGGAGAGACTGAGAGAGTGAGACGGCTAGGTAGGGAGAGAGGGAGCCGAGAGGGAGAGGGAGTTCAGTAGGGAGGGGGAGAGAGAACGAGAGAGAGAGAGAGAGAGAGAGAGAGAGAGAGAGAGAGAGAGGTGTTGCCTCTCTCCTCATCTCTTTATTTCTATGCTTTCTTTTCTTTTCTTTTTCTTTTCATTTTTATGAAAAAAATGTTATCCCCTACATCATTAATAGAAATTTAATGTGAAATACCAAATATGCCCCTTTTATACATGCATGGTGACACATAGGTTCATGAGGTGTCCATGTTAATTTTGAAATTGCATGAATTGTCTAAGGTTTCAAATGAAAATATAAAATAACACTTCATGTAATTATTATAAATGATTAAAAAATCAAAATAATTTGTTTGAGGAAATTTTTTTATTATAAAATATTTAAAATAAACAATGATTTGAAATTCAATATCGTATTTATGGAATATTGTTATGATACAAGGCGAATACCATAACGGTCGATACAGTAGCTTAGCGACGGGGTCGTCGCACAAAAGTCATGAGCAGAAAAGTTGAATCGATGCCATTGTAAAGAAAAACAAGTCATATTTATTGATATTGAAAACAAAAGGTTACAACGGCTCGAAGCTAAGATTATAATCACTCAACGCGCATCCTTTCTCTGAATACAATCACTCAGCTCTTTTTCTCTCATCTCTCAATACAAATGATCTCGTCCTTCGGCTTACGACTTAAAGAAGGTGATGTCCATACACTATGTTCCGTATAAGTAAAGACTCCATTGCGGACTCTTGCCTCAAAATGTAAAGGAACTCCATACCTTGACGCATCCAAATGAGATCCACCTTGAACGAACAAGAACTTGAAACTTGCATAAAAACTGGTGGGGTGTCAGTACCAACCATACTGGTGGAAAGCATCTCGCTGACTCATACAAAACCAACACATTATTTTAGTAAGTGTAACTTATTCTTTTGTGGTCTTTCTAATCATGCCTTAGGATCGGTTTCAAGATATAGGCTCATGGTCTATTTTGTGTCATAACGGCATAGTCGTGCCATAAAACCTATTCTTGTAACAACATCGAGGCCATGCCTCGCAACATAGTATAATTTACTCAATACTTGCCTTGAGATTTTGCCTACCCTCCATTTCATCGTGCAAATGGCTCAATCATAAACTTGTAAACTTAGTATCAACGACTCAATACACGATACCATATCTCGTGGCGAAGCACATGTTTCTTTTATAGCCAAATCTTAGGCTCTATACTCATGTTGCATACACACACTTCTTAACTCATCTGAGGCATGCACGTGGATTGTCGCTCTTATGCCGACTCAATCTATATAAAAGGTCACTAGCAAGTCTACCATGGACCATATGCAGAACGGTGACACTTCACATGAGAGGTGCGAACTCCACCGATAGGTCCCGCTGCCATATTGCAAACATACACTACAGTCAGGATCACACCTATGTTAAAGGAAGCACCATACCCAGTTCCCCTAGCTCGACATGATCCCGGTGCCATGGCCATTAATTTACTCGAGGAACTCAAATCTTGTGCACAAGTTGTCCAATGACCATGCAAAACTCGACACAGCTTAACATTATTAGTACCAATCCTAATCTTCCTTACCTTCCATATTCTTTTATTGTAGCTCCCAAACGAGGGACTGCCTCGGCGACCTACAATCCTGAATACTTTCAATGTTTCCATCTTATTTTTGATTGAAATCCAAAAATGGCTATTTGATAGCCTTCATGCCTAACTTGAACCAACCGTGTTATGTGCAGTGCCTTCAACCGAATTATACTCTATATGACAAGCCTTGAAATTGTGAGGCTGTGTGGCTATAACAAGTCGTAGAACTGTAGAACCGCAGGACCGTGCCTGTTGTGACATCAAGTCGATAGCCCTTGGCATATCTTGTTTAATCCAATACATGAGGTCGAAAGACTAAGTGCCAACTTTTGAAAAGCATTGTAGAGAACATCTACGCTACATGTTGACATTGTTCCATGTTCTATATATATTAATAAACCTCCTCAGTGCATATGAAAACTCTAATTTATTAGTGTGAAGGCCAAGCTGAGGCAAGTTCATCGAAGCTACATACCTGAACAAGGATTTGCCTCGACCGAGCGGGATTTTGAACAAGCCGTTGCATAGCCAAGTCTGAATGCTGTTACATTTTTTTGATTCGTCATGTTGAACTGTTGAACTGAGCGGGGCAAGGCACTATATAATACATCACTTAAAAAAGTTTCATCCTCGAAACTTCTTGAGTACATACTCATCAACTATAACTTCTCTATACTCGACTTTGCATTCACCTGGCATAACTTTCAAGGACCTCTCGATCATATTTTCCTATGTGTTTCCTCTATCCGAGTCGCCCTCATGCATTAGCCAAATTTTATCGATCAATTATATCATCCTAAACAATCTTGACTGTATCCCGAGACTTAATATCACTAACCATACCGCGCTTTACACTACCATTCTCAAACACGGGGTAACTATAACTCGCCGTATACACGGATAACTTTGCTCTAGGACAAACCCACCCGAGCGATATCCTTAATCATTCTGATTTAAGACATAACCAAGTCGAACCCTACTTATCTTCTAGTTGAAATCCAGTATTACCACTAAATCAAATCCAACCAAAAATATTTTCAAGTCCTTACGTTAATTTCCCAACCGATCTTCCAAAGTTGACTGCCTCAAATGCCTCAATCACCATCGTACGTATTTATAATGGATTCTCGCTAACAAATTTTACTAACTTCGAAAGTCATCGATCAAATCACCTACATTATATCCTTCAAATTTCTAAACTTGTAATAACCAATCAAATATGAATCTCTTATTATGCACAACTCAGTTATACTCTTTTGACTATAATCTTACTCATGATAATATTGTTTCAAATCCAACCAAGTATGATCTTGCTTTCATTCAATCCTCGAAATACATTCAATTTCATCGACACAAAAAATTATTTTCGGTCACCAACTTTTTCCTATACTCAAAATCCAATTCAGCAATTTTTATTTGTTCAATCAACATATGATAACTCATCCGATTAATCCTTCATCAATATTTTCTCTTAGTATAACAATTCACAATTTTTTATCATATCCCGATCCTACCTTCAGTATTATTTGAGTTCAGCACACTACTTCAGCTGGACCGCACATATTAAAGGCGTCATCGAAATATATGCATTTCAACCAAGAATCATGATAGAGAATCCGAACAAAACCAAAAGATGCAATTTCCATCATCCAGAACTAACTTGACTTCTTTAAAACATAAGTTCATCTTTAATTGTCAACTTTCTCCATGTTAGAAATCCGATTCCACATAATTGAATTATTCTATCCACCAAATGCCAATATCCAATCCTATCAATCATCAACTCTTCAAAGTCACTTCGTCTAATTCTATGTCTCAACTCTTCAACTAGCTACCCCATTTTTATGATCTATCCGGACAATTCTCACTAAGGTCGATTGGCACCGATTCTCTCTCTCAATATATGTACGTCTGCCTAACTGCCAGGCTAACTCATAAGGCTAATAATCAAGGACAATATTGCAATCACCATTCCACGCAATCATATCAAACACTTGCCCCCTAATTCTAAGGTCAAACCATAGTTTTTAGTACATGGTTCTCTACCCAAGCTCGTATCACTTTAATTTCTATACTTCGAGCAGAGATTTCTTCTATTCGTACTTGTAACATATAGTCCAATCCGATTCGTTAAACAAAGCCATTCCTAGGTTAAACCCATTCACGATCATCCTCGATCATAACATGTTTCACCGACAAAAAATCTCACAACTTTCAAAGTCACAATCCTCAATTTGTGACCTATCACCCAAACTCTTATACTTCGACTACAAAATCAATAGTCATATCTACCAATTGCAAGTTGTAACATTGATTCCGATTTCAAGTCGTAACACCTCAATCATAATTTTGTCAACTATAACTTTTCTCAAATCCCAATCCTACTAGTCCTCAATCTCTTGCATCTATCTCATCACAAAATTGCAAGATCGCCTATAATAAATTTCCCGAGTCATCATAATCCTCATTTCATTTATCATCAAATCCGTAAACATTTTGATTTTGCATAGTTCGTCTAACATACATTTACGTATACTTTAAGTTCATCTAATCAAGTCATCCAAATGTTTGTTACTATCAATGTGTTCATCAATATCCAAAATTATAGAATCCATACAAATGATAACATTTGACACGATTATCATTTCTCGAATTAAAGTACCCCCGAGTTATCGCGCATCAATCTTTGACACGCCTAAGTACCATCGATGATATACATAACCTGACGATCTTCTTTTGCAACAAATTTTGAGTCGTACAACTAATGCTATCATTCGAACTGGATATGCGATCCGTTCCTCGACATTCAAGATCAAATTACTTACGTAATCAATTTGTTCAAATCAAAGTCATATTGGCTATCTGTCTACCTTAAGTCATCGAGCAACAATTTTCTTCAATCGTATCATTCTATACTAACTTAATGAGGACAACTATAGAGGGGGGGGGGGTGAATATAGTTCGTGTCAATAATTAACAACTAAAAAAAAGTATATGGCTATATTATGCAAGTAAAGTGCAGAATAATAAATAAGTTGCAAGTAAGTAAATTAAAGTAAAGAGATCAAACAGATAACACCGAGATTTTATACTGGTCTCTCTCTAAGAGGACTAAATCAGTCTAGAGAACTCTTGCACGATGTTAAATCCACTATCTCGTGAAAACGAAAACATTTAACCATAGACTTGTAATTTCTTTACAACTTGTACTTTTATCCGAAGAGCACAACGACTTGTAGACTTTTTTGAAATGATCTTGGAACTCCTCAAGTTTGTACAACTAGAACAAATTCTAATCGACTCAAACTTGGCACGCAGGGATTAAGAAGTTGTTGCTTTATAGATCAGAAGATTATAAAGCACTCAGATGAAATAAGATATGAAAGATAAGAATGAATGAATGAGTGATTAAATGATTTAGAAATGAAAAAATGCATGGTACTCTATTTATAGGAATCTGGGAAGCAGAGTTCGGCCCGAGTTCTGTCCTCTAACGTTCAAACAATCGAACGTTGAGTTCCTGCTCAGGTGGAAGATCATTTATCCAGGAAGACCAAATCTGGCTAATCGAGTTCGGCCAAAGTTTGGTTTGAGATCGAGTTTGGCCAGAGTTCGGTAGGCCTCATTCAAGAATGTTGATTTTGGTTTTGTGGGTTTTTTAATTTGTTTTTGGTAGACTGTTTGGATTGAGGACAATTTTGAAGTGGATTGAGTAGAGGAATTCAGAACCTCTGTTTACCAAGTAAGATTCAACTCACATTATCTCCTAAACTCAACGAAATATAAAAATACAGACTCAATAACTGTGCTTAATTACTGCAACGTCCCGACTTCAGTGATGTAGCAGTACAATTGACTTGTATTTGTAAGTGCCATATTGAATCATATTAATTACTGTTTAGTCGATTATCAAAATAAGGTTCGTTGTGACCAGTTTGGTTCAACAATCTCTCCCAATTTGATAAGTGACAAACAATAATTAACACGCCAATATTCATACCTGACACATTGTTGAAACACGTTGTTGAAATAAGCCAAAGAATGTTCCATGTTCCAAATAGCTAAAGAATGTTCCAAGTAGTCCGAATAGCTCCCCCGCACTATTGTCCGTATATCTCTCCCCATTGTCACTAGATCAAATCGTGGACGAGTTTCCACAAAACAAGAAATCATACAAGAGAGATACAATATCGCAGTAAAGAATGAATAAGAACAATAAATCTATCGACATCATACAGTATAGAATGGATGTGAACAAGAGCCACAAAATCAAATATGCATAAAAAATATCATAAAGTGCATAATGAAAGTACAACAAATAAGCAGAAAGTGCTTCACTAATAAACAAAAAAATATGAAGTGCATAAAATCAAACTAGAATATCAGTCTCTAGGACGAACTAAATAAAACATCTAAATGAGTATCTAATCAAAATAAACTAGAAAGATGAATTGTCATCAGAAGATGCAGTATCAATAGCACGATCTGGATAATAATAAGCAGTCGATGGTGTAGGAACGAAATAGTAAAGCATAATACTCTAAGGGGGGGGTGAATAGAGTTGGCAGCGGAATAATGCTAATTAAAAATGTTAGCAGCACAAACACAGAATATTAATCACAATTGAAATAAAGTAAAGACAGAATTAAGAGAGCAAACGCAAAGACAGCGATGTATACTGGTATCCCTCTGTTGAGGACTAATCCAGTCGGTAGAACTCTTGCTACCAGTTGAATCCACTATTGGAAAAACTGCAAGTTTTCTTACGAAGTCCTTGCAACTTCTACAACGCGAGCTTTGATACTAAGAACTCGTCCAACTTCAAATGTGAAGAGGTATTCTTCAATCAAGCCTTCTGATTACAATCTCTCAGAAACTTCTAGACCGTACCGTACTGGCAAATCGACTAGAGGATTGTAATTGGCTTGGGATCTGAAATTAAAAGCTCTAGAAAACTCTTTGAAAGACTGAAAGCTTTAGATAAAGAGAAGATTGAAAGTGAATGAGTGAGTTGAAATGATCAAAATCCTTCTCTATTTATAGGACTTTCAAAGGCAGACTTCTGACAAAATTCGGGCAGAACTCTATGAGCAAATTTCGGTCAAATCTGCAACTGCAGGAGGACCAAGTTCCAAGGATTCAAAATCACAACGGCCACTAACCGAACTCTGGCCGAACTCGGTCCGAGTTCTGTCAGGGTTAAGTCAGGGTTTAGTTAGGGTTTTGAAAAAGCTTTTTGATGATTTTTGAAAACCTTTTTGAGAACCTTTTTGTAAACCTTTTTGAGAGGTCATTAAAAACATTTTGAACTCATTTGAGGGAAGCCTATTTGCCAGTACGACTCGGTATACAATATATTTATAGACTCAAATAAAATGAAAATATATTGCATAAGGAATTACAGACTCGAGTAGGCAAACAGATCTTCGGTCTTGAATTCAGTGGATAGCCATTCTTGATCATGTTCAAGAGTCCGAGATGTCCCGACTAGCTTTGTATATCCAGACAGAGTTTATTCAATTATTAAAATCAGGTTTGACCATATGACCAAATGGTCCAACAATCTTCCCCATTTTGATAATTGACAAACTATGAATGATATAACATTAAGCTTGTTCAAAATATCAAAAAAGAAGTAGAATTGTTCATATCCTGTATTATCTCAAAAAAATGTTAGATTTAGATCTTTAATTTTCTCCCCCTTTGTCACTTAGCAAAATAATTGCAAAAGATTAAGCTCCCCTGTAATCAAATGTATAAGTAACAAATAGTGAGAAAACTTATAAAAAATAAGGCATAAGACTAGAGAAATATCGCAGGCATGTATTGTAAAAGAAATAAAATCATCACAGGCATGTAATTTTACAGGCAGTTATAAGAATGAAGCAATATAAGAAATAGTGCTAGCATAAACTGGAAATAAAACAAAGTGCTGAAATAAACTGAATGCCATAAACTAAGGCATAATCAACATGTCCATGAAAATAAAAGAGTACTGAAGCATACTAAAAAGTGCTAATAAAAGTACTGATAATAACTTGGAATGTCGGAGCATTTCCAAGTGCACAGTAAAATATCACTCAAAATCACATAGTCACATCTCCTCATCATCATCCTCATCATCATCATCAGCAGCTCGACCAGCATGTCCTGAAGTACCAGCTCCAGAGGTACCAGCGCCAAAAGGATGTGGAGGGGCGCCAGCATAGAACTTACCAACATAATCACGATGTGGAGCACGGTCAGGACGGTACCAATCATAGGCGTTATCGGGCTGGAAGTAGGCATGAACAGCCTCATCCTCACAGCGATAACCGGAGAAAACTGGATCTCTAGGGATGGAACCGGCTGAATGACCAGTCTGAACGAAACGAAGATCAGCTAAGGAGTTTGCAAGCGCCTGATAGTGGGTGACGTCGCGGAACTCACGGTCGCGAGCCACGTCCGTCATCGAGATGTGCAAAGCAGATAAATGCTGATGTATGCCCTCAAATGTCATGGCATACTGATGAGGTGGTGGAGGAGGTGCAGTAGGAGGAGCAGGAGGTGGAGCTGAAGCAGTCATGCTACGACGAGATAACTGAAAAAACTTGGGCTCAGGGTCCTGAGTACAAGTCGACAGATCGATATCGAAGCGCTGAAAGATGCGTGGAAGAATCATCGCGTAAGAGAGATTTCTATCTCTTGCACGACAACTACCCATCATCTGAATCATGGTCTTAGGGGCAGAAAATAGAATCCCCTTAAGAATGTGGTACATGGCGGACAGCTCAAGAGAAGTCACATCATCCTTTGAAGTGGATTTTGGAAGGATAGTGGAATAGATGATGCGATGCAATTCATAGTTAAACAAGTTCAGGTTGTTAGCCTTGAACTTTCCAGAGCGTACTCTATCAGGTGCACAGAGGTCCGCTTTGAAACTTGCGAGTGTCGTGCCTTCAGGAAAATCAAAATCAGTGATGTCAACTAGCGGTTCACCTTCGTTAGGGATACCAAGGATCTCCGCTAAGAGGTCATCATTGAAATTGATATCAATGCCTCCAACACGAGTACTCACATCAAAAGTGTTTAATATAAGATTGCAATAAAATAATCTAATAGCATTAGTTGCTATAGGGAAGCAGATTTTAACAAAAAGATGTAACCCTAATGCCTCAAATAAATGACGATGATCAGGAAATACAGTCCATTTGACTGGAGCGCCTGTGCATATGGATCTCATGGAGAAGTCTCCATACCACAGTAGGGCTTGGTCTAGGGTTTGAAAGAAAAACCCGTCGAATGCACCGTCGCTCGTTTGGACCGGCGAAAAGAGGGAATCCGTATGCGGATGCGAAGATGACCCTTCCTCACTAGGGTTCGTCTTCTTCCTCTTTGATGGATTGAATTTGGGTGCCATTTGTGCAAATTGAAATAAAAATGCACTAATTGAAAAGTAGAGAAAGATGGGGTTATACCTTCCGAAATCAAAGTATGTCGAAGAGAACGACGAACTCCGCACGAATCCAAATTTTGGATTGATTTCACCACTTGGATCGGAAGAAAGAGGGTGGTGAAAAGCTAGGGTTCGGGGCTCCTTCGCGGCTGCTGCTACTGTTGTGATTAGTTTGGAAGCAATGAAGAAGAAGGGCTGCTCGGGTTCTGTATATATAACCAGACACCCTCAACCGAACTCGGGCCGAATTCGGTCAGAGCTCTGGCCGAATTCGCCCAGGGTTCTTTAAAGTTGATTTTAGCCATTCTTTTTCATTGTCTCATTTCAAATATTTAATTCAAAGATTAGTCATTTCAACTTCAATTAACATAATTAATATTATTTTATAGATTAAATGTCGTTACACAGCGACTGTTTCAGATTAGCTGTAAGAGTACTGTCCCAGCTGGCGGAGGTTAACCGGGGAACTCTTAAGTACCGCTTCGTTTCAACCGTAGTTGTGTGACAGACAGACTCTTTGTTGGCTTGTTTCTAACACAATTTTTGCGTAATGATATATAATCATAAAATAAAATTAATTAATATTATTGACGTCCAAAATTCCTAATTCTCGACATAAATAATTGAAACGATCTTCCGCTAGAGGTTTAGTGAAGATGTCAGCTAGTTGATTTTCAGTATCTATGTACACAAGGTTTATATCTCCATTTTGATGATGATCTCTATGAAAGTGATGTCGAATCTCGATATGTTTAGTACGAGAGTGACATACTGGATTCTTAGTCAAATTAATAGTGCTCGTGTTATCACAGAAAATGGGAATATGTGTGTAAAATAAATCATAGTCTTCTAGGGTTTGTTTCATCCATAAAATCTGAGCACAACAACGTCCTGCGATGATGTACTCAGCCTCTATTGTTGATAGGGCTACAGAATTTTGCTTTTTACTAAACCATGAGACTAAAGCCTTGCCTAAGAAATGATATGTGACACTGGTACTTTTTCTATCAACTTTACATCCAGCAAAATCTGTATCCGAATAACCAATAAGGTCAAAGGACTTAGTTTTGGGATACCACAAGCCAACAGAAGAAGTGCCCTTAAGGTATCTAAAGATACGCTTAACTGCGGACAGATGTGATTCCTTTGGGTTAGCTTGAAAACGTGTACACAGGCAAACACTAAACATTATATCTGGACGACTAGCAGTTAAATAAAGTAAACTACCAATTATACCTCGATACTTACGTGTGTCGACTGGCTTGCCTTGTTCATCTGAATCAAGCTTCGTTGAAGTTGCCATTAGAGTGTCAATAGGTTTGACATTGTCGAGATCAAACTTCTTTAGCAGGTCTTTTGTATACTTGGCTTGATTTATAAATGTCCCATTATCAGTTTATTTGATTTGCAATCCGAAAAAAATTTTTAGCTCTCCCATCATGCTCATCTCAAACTCATTCTGCATACACTTAGAAAATTCTTGACACAGAGATTCATCAGTAGATCCAAATATAATATCATCAACATAGATTTGAATTAAAAGAAGTTTGCCATTAAAAGACTTAATAAACAGTGTAGTATCAACCTTGCCTTTTGAAAAACCGTTGTCAAGTAGAAAAGAGCTTAAACGATCATACCAAGCACGAGGGGCTTGTTTTAAACCGTATAAGGCTTTCTTCAACTTGAAAACATGATCAGGGTTTTTGAAATCCGTAAAACCTGGAGGTTGTGCTACAAAAACTTCTTCTTTTATAAAACCATTTAAAAAAGCACTCTTGACATCCATTTGAAATAGTTTGAAATCATGAAAACATGCAAATGCACATAACATGCGAATGGATTCTAATCTCGTAACTGGGGCATAAGTCTCATCGTAGTCGATACCTTCTTCTTGATTGTATCCTTGAGCTACGAGTCGAGCCTTATTACGAGTCACTAAACCATTCTCATTTAGTTTATTTCGGAATGCCCAACGGGTGCCAATGACCGGATGATCAATAGGCCTGGGAACAAGTTCCCAAACTTGATTCCGTTCAAATTGGTTTAATTCCTCTTGTATAGCATCTATCCAAAAACTATCACTACATGCTTCATCAATAGATTTGGGTTCTAGCTGTGAAATAAATGCAACACTAGAAACAATATCTCTACTGGATGTACGAGTACTTACTCCTTTGGTAATATCACCAATTACCAAATCTTTTGGATGATCAGCTGTAAATTTCAACCTTTTCGGTAAATTTTGAAGGTAGCTGGTTCCTGGATCTTCTCTAGGAGGTTCAGCTAGTGCAGAGCTTGGTTGAGGATCAGCTGATGTTGAGCTTGGTACAGTTGGATCTTCGTCATTGTTATCGATCGTCATCTGATTTAGTTCATCAAAGGTGACGTTGATTGACTCTTCGATGATTATGGTTCTTTTGTTGAAGAATCTGTATCCTTTGCACTTGGCCGCATAACCTAAAAATATACCTTTATCGGCCTTTTCATCAAAATTTCCCAAATTATCTTTTGTATTAAGAATAAAACATTTACAGCCAAATATTCTAAAGTATGAAACAGATGGAATTCTATCAAACCATAACTCAAATGGTGACTTCTTCGATTTGGGTCGAATTAGAACTCTATTGAGTACAAAGCAAGCTGTGTTGACAGCTTCAGCCCATAAATATTTGGGTAGACTAAACTGATTTAACATCACTCTGGCCATTTCGGTTAGAGTTCTGTTCTTACGTTCCACAACTCCATTTTGTTGTGGAGTCCTAGGGCAGGAGAACTCGTGTACAAAATCGTGTGTGTCACAAAATTGCTCAAAATCAGCATTCTCGAATTCGCCTCCATGATCGCTTCTTATGCGAGTGATCATGTAACCTTTTTCATTCTGTACTTTCTTGCAAAAGGCGACAAATTCGGATAATGCATCATTCTTGCGTGTCAAGAAATATACCCACGTGTATCTAGATAAATCATCTACAATTATGAAAGCATAAAGTTTACCTCTGAGGCTAGCAACTCTGCTAGGACCAAATAAGTCCATATGAAGCAATTGTAGAGGTCTAGTAGTACCTACTGCGTTTACTGACTTGAATGTGGATCTGGTAGCTTTGTTCTTTTCACATTGGCTGCATACCGAGTCCTTCTTGAATGTAATGTCCGGTAAACCGCGTACTAGCTTCTTTGTGGATAATCTTGAGATCGTATCCATATTAGCGTGACCGAGTCTCATATGCCACAAATGACTCTCATCACTTTTGGCCATTAAGCATCTACCTGAAATGTTAGTTTCTTCTAACAAATAGAAAGCATATATATTGTCTTCCCTGATACCTTCAAAGATAGTACTACCAGTTGAGCTATCAACTATAGTACATTTGTCTTTGCCAAAGTTGATGCCATAACCATGATCAGCTAGATGACTTATACTGAGTAGATTATGTTTCAACTCGGTAACCAGACAGACATCCTTAATCACAGGATAGGGAGACTTACCAACATCACCGATACCAATAATATACCCTTTCAAGTTATTACCGAAGGAGACATAGCCTTCCTTCTTCTTCTTCGACAGTGTTGCAAATAGGGTAGCGTCACCGGTCATATGTCGTGAGCAACCGCTGTCAAGGATCCATTTGCTTCTAGCATGTGAAGGGTGTTCCACCTACAAAACAGTTTGCAGATGAAACTTTTGGTACCCATTTCTTGTAGGGTCCTGAATTGTTAGCTTTAGGTATCCAAGCATAAACATTTAAATCAACAAGCTTTCTCATTCTACATACAGATGAAATATGACCAATGAGGCCACAATAATGACATTGTGCATGTCGAGTGTTGAAAGCTGAGTGGTGTGCATGGTTGGTAGGTTTAGATTTTCTAGTATAGAAGAAAGCATACCTATAATCTTGTTTGGGCTTAACCTTTTGGGGTAGAGGTTTTATATGGTTAGGTCTGACAGTGTTTGGCTTGGGAATGTTCCGATTTTTCGGTAAGTGACACGTGTTAGGGAAGGAAGCAGCAGGCTCATGCTGTTTTCCTAACCTAATTTCTAATCTTTTGGAAGTGTCAAACAACTTAGTATAATCAGAAGTGAGTGATTCCATTCTGATTTGTGCACATCGAAGACTTTTCTTCTCTATAGAAAGTTCTTCCTTGAGTTGGTCAATAATTTTGTCTTTCTCTTCAGATGACTTGGTAGTCTCGTGTAATAAGAGCTTTATAGAAGAAAGCTCACCAGACTCACTAACATTATTTCTAACCTCAGCTAGTAGGTCGGTAAGTCTACCTATTTTACCTTTGTACTCTTTGAGTACCTTCTTAGCGGTCTGATACTTGCTATGCAGTTTCCTGTAATCAGTCATCACGTCACTGAAGGTATCTCCTAATTGCTCAAAGGTGAAGTCATCATAAGTATCAACTACAGGTTCAGTAGGTACCTGATCGGATGCCATAAAGCATACGTTTGTAGCGTCTTCTGATTGTTCGTCTTCTGAGTCGCTGGCTTCACTTTCATGCCATATGCTGGTATTGGCATATCTCCTAGATGTTGATTTCTTCAGGTTCCCTTTTTCATACCTGTTGCTCTTCTTGCTTGATGATGAGTTTGTGGGACAATCCTTCTTCATGTGTCCCTTCTTCTTGCAACCATAGCAAACAACATCTTCTTGATACCAGTTGTTGCTGTTGTTCTCTTTGACTCTCTTCTCATGTCTCATGAATCTTTTGAACTTCCTTGCCAGGAGTGCTTGATCTTCAGCGTCAGATCTACTGCTGTCTGAGTCACCTTCAGCAGCTTTTCTGTGCTGAGCCTTGAGAGCGATCGTCTTCTCCTTTGGTGCAGGCTCTTCAAAATCTTGTAGCTCCAGTTCATGAGTGAGTAGCTTACCCATGAGTACTTCGAGGGACATAGTTGTGAGGTCGTTCCCTTCAATGATTGCAGTAGCCTTCGGAATCCCGTTCTTGGTAAGTGCTCGCAGGAGTTTGCGAATCTTTTCATGGTTACTGTAATCTTTGCCTAAGGAGGACAAAGGATTTACAATATCCAAGAATCTCTTGAACATTTGTGTAACTGTTTCGTTGGGCTTCATCTTGAATGCCTCGTACTCTTGAGTAAGTCTGCTGACTTTAGATTCTTTGACTTGAGTCGTGCCTTCATGTGTGACTTCAAGTAGCTTCCACACTTCATTAGCCGTTGTGCAGATAGACACCCTGTTAAATTTAGTTCTGTCTAAAGCACAAAAGAGAGCATTAATGGTACGTGCGTCAAGACTGGCCCTTTTTTTTTCTTCCTCTGTATATCTGCTGTGGGGTTTTTCAACTAAAACTCCATCAACATTTATACGAGGTGGCTTTTGATAGCCATCAAGAACAATGGACCATAAATCAAAGTCAAGTGATTTCAAGAAAAAACTCATCCGTGTTTTCCAATAGGTATAGTTCGTACCATCAAACAGTGGGGGTCTGTTTGTGGCCTGGCCTTCACTTGTGAATTTCACAGTTACCATGTGTTGTGCTGTGATCTATATAACAGTTAATTAAAATGAATAAATAATTGCACTGTTACCTTTGCTTTACCTGTAACACCCGCTCTGATACCAATTATAGGAACGAAATAGTAAAGCGTAATACTCTAGAGGAGGGTGAATAGAATTGGCAGCGGAATAATGCTAATTAAAAATATTTGCAGCACAAACACAGAATATTAATCACAATTGAAATAAAGTAAAGACAGAGTTAAGAGAGCAAACGCAAAGACAGCGATGTATACTGGTATCCCTCTGTTGAGGACTAATCCAGTCGGTAGAACTCTTGCTACAAGTTGAATCCACTATTGGAAAAACCGCAAGTTTTCTTACGAAGTCCTTGCAACTTCTACAACGCGAGCTTTGATACGAAGAACTCGTCCAACTTCAAATGTGAAGAGGTATTCTTCAATCAAGCCTTCTGATTACAATCTCTCAGAAACTTCTAGACCGTACCGCACTGGCAAATCGGCTAGAGGATTGTAATTGGCTTGGGATCTGAAATTGAAAGCTCTAGAAAACTCTTTGAAAGACTGAAAGCTTTAGATAAAGAGAAGATTGAAAGTGAATGAGTGAGTTGAAATGATCGAAATCCTTCTCTATTTATAGGACTTTCAAAGGCAGACTTCTGATAGAATTCGGACAGAATTCGGGCAGAACTCTATGAGCAAATCTCGGTCAAATCCGCAACTGCAGGAGGACCAAGTTCCAAGGATTCAAAATCACAACGGCCACTAACCGAACTCTGGTCGAACTCTGGCCGAACTCGGTCCGAGTTCTGTCAGGGTTAAGTCAGGGTTTAGTTAGGGTTTTGAAAAAGCTTTTTGGTGATTTTTGAAAACCTTTTTGAAAATCTTTTTGTAAACCTTTTTGAGAGGTCAGTAAAAATATTTTGAACTCATTTAAGGGAAGCCTATTTGCCAATACGACTCGGTGTACAACATATTCCTAGACTCAAATAAAATAAAAATACATTGCATAAGAAATTACAGACTCGAGTAGGCAAATAGATCTTCGGTCTTGAATTCAGTGGATAGCCATTCTTGATCATGTTCAAGAGTCCGAGATGTCCCGACTAGCTTTGTATATCCAGACAGAGTTTATTCAATTATTAAAATCAGGTTTGACCATATGACCAAATGGGCCAACAGATGGATCAAAGTATCACAGAATCTCTGGATCACCACACGGTGTCTAGCTCTATGAGGATGACGAACACTAGAATGGGTCTACCAGGAGGAGCATGGGCCATACTCCACTGAATATCTGATATAGAGTTCCCAAGAGCATAGGCATTCAAAGTAGAATGATAGCCAATCTCCCAAAAATGAGCATCGTCCAAACAGAATTGATCTTCCAATATATTCTGGTTCGAGTCCACAGTAGCAAGAGGAGATGCATGAGGTTGAACATCATCGTCAGAGTCTGGAGTCTAGAAAAGTGGTGGAGGTGCAGGAGCAGTCTTACGAGCCCTTTTAAGAAAAAGAGGGTCATCGATGAAATGACAGTCGAGAGGAATGCTAAAGGCATGGAATATCATTAGTAGATACATAGCAAACATAAAGTTTCGTCCTCATTTCCTTGTACGGATCATACAATCCATCATTGTATGAGGAATGTTAAACGGGATGGTATAATGCATATGATAAAGAGCCGTAGTTTCCAAATAATTGACTTCATCAGATGAACCAGTCTTAAGTAAAATAGAAGAAAAGACAATACGATGAAATTCATAGAAACACTACTTTAGATAGCGAGCACAAAGTGCACCGGGAGGACAATGGTTTGGATCACACATGGTGTCCTTAAAACTTGCCAGTGTCACGTTGTTAGAATTTTGAAATTGACGAGCCTCAACAAAGACGTCTCCAAAAGGAGGTGGGAGGTTGAGAATCTACGCAAGATCCTTATCGTCAAATTTAATATGAATCCTACAGACACGAGAGTAAATTTTACGATCATCATATGTGAGATTACAATAAAATATCCTAATCCTATTTAAATAAATGTGATTTTGAGTTGATACAAGTTCATCAAGATAAAGATCAACAAATATATATTGGAAGTCATTAAATACAATAAAATTAATTGGAGCACCAATGCATATATTCCGACGACAGAAATATTCGAACCATTCAGTAGAAGATTCTAAAGATATAAACAAGGATCCATCGAAATCAACTTCATTAGGAAGAGATGGACTGAATAAAGATCCAGGAACATCCTCAGTTGGAGGATTTGAAGAGAAAGCCTTATCGATTCTTCACTTCTTCCTAGAGATAATTTTGGGTGCCATGAAAATAAAGAGATGAGTGGAAAAATTATACCTTCAAACATCGAGCAAGAGTTCTCGAGACTGAACTAGTCCTCTCGGAGGGAGATCAGTATAAAGTCTCGGTGTTATCTGTTTGATCGCTTTACTTTACTTTACTTATTTGCAAGTTATATATTATTACACACTTTACTTGCTTAATATAGTCATATATTTTTTTAGTTGGTAATTATTGACACGAACTATATTCAGCCCACCTATAATTGTCCTCAATTGGTACCAGAGTAGGTTCTCTGTTACAGGCTTTAAATCCTAAGAGTTATACACATGACAACTATGAAATCTATCTTCACAGGTGAAGGCCAATCCACAAATAGACCTCCTCTATTTGATGGCACTAACTACACATACTAGAAAACACATGTTTTTTTTAATCTCAGATCACTAGATTTTGACCTCTGGTCAATAGTGGAAGATGGCTACAAAAAGCCTCATAGAATTGTTGTTGATGGCAATCTTGTTGAAAAGCCTAAAGGCAAATACATTGATCTAGAGAAGAAGCAATATAGTCATGATGCTAGAGCAATAAATATCTTATTCTATTCTTTAGATAGTACTCTACATGCACAACTTCACATGAGATTTTGGAAACTTTTTGAGGTAATTCATGTAGGTACTTCACAAGTGAAGGAATATAAGATCAGTAGACTCACTCAGGAGTGTGAGACTTTTAGAATAAAACCAAATGATACCATCACATAGATGTTTACACGATTTATTGACATTATTAATCCTCTTGTTTCTCTTGGTAAGGTCTATAGCAATCATGAAAAGATCCGGAAGGTGCTAAGGGGACTCACGAAGAACTGGAATCCAAAAGCAACCGCGATCATTGAAGGAAATGACCTTACAACTATGTCAATAGATACTCTTATGGGGAAGCTAATGACACATGGGTTGGACCTTATGGAGTTTGAGGAATCAACTCCTAAAGAGAAGACTATCGCATTTAAGGTGCAACACAAGAAGGTCTCAAATGATGAAACTGAAGAAGATGACTCAGATAATGAGGAACAAGCTCTAATGATAAAAAATTTCAAGAAATTTTTGAAGTTTAATCGAAAGAAGAAGAGTCATCAGGACAACAATGATGAAGATCTAATATGCTATGGATGCAAGAAAACTAGACATATAAAAAAAGATTGCCCAGCTGCAAAGAAGACAAACTGGTGTGAACGTCCAAGCATAAGACCATCTTCAAGAAAATATACAAACACAAGCATATGGCATGAAAGTGAAGCAAGTGATTCTGAAGAGGAAGAAGAGACCCGAGACGTTGCAAACATATGCTTGATGGTACTTACAGACAAGGTGTTTGTGAAAACAGAAGTTTTACAAGAAAACTAGTTTACAAACTAAGGAAAAAAAGTACAAAAGTACAATTGATTTTTGGGGAAGTATAACTATAGGAATCTAATATGAAGATGATCACTTTATCCCTTGGATGATGTGATATCGAAGACACGAGCCTCTAGAGAATACAACAACACTTTATCAGGAGATTATGATCATTAGTGATCCTTTAGAACTGATTTGAAACTCTATTTATAGAGTTCTGAAATAACTATTAAGTAGTTATCCTTAGTGGCGCGCACTGCGTTTTATGCGCCATTCATCCAATTGCGCGAACAGTTACTTGAACTGCTAGGGACGCGTGACATTCTGTGAGATAGATATGTGTGGTCGTAGGCAGTGTAGTGGACACGTTCTTCGAAATTAGTGGCATGAGCGCCACGCCATCTGGCTTCTGAATGAAAATTGATAGGTGGTGTCACTTGGTAGGTGGCGCTAGGCGCAATTTAATGATAGGCGCCCCTCACTCTGTTTATCAGTTCTGTGGCATTGATTACCTCGCACAAGTTGATAGCTGGCGTGAGCTAACTGTCAGTCATTATGACAAAGGCTGACACCGTCTTCTCGAGCGTCGCGTTGCTTGGGATTCGAAGAGATATCCTTCAACTGACGAGCTGTCAGTCATCATGACAGCTTTATAGCTTCTCGAGGAAGCTTGCCACGTGGTACTGCTCACCCCAGTAGTTGGCGCCACCTGAGGTTCGCACAACGTATTGACCAACGCCTTTTTAATGCTGGCGTCATTTGTTAACTGGCGCCTAATGATTTTTGAGCTTCTACAAGACCCCCTTCAAAGTTTTCAAAGTTGAAATGATTTTAAAATTTGAAATACTTTGAATTAGAAGTGATTTGCTTTGACTGGCACGAAACATTGTTGTAACGGATCCGAGTTTTGCGTGTGGGTTGTGCAAACCGTTGAGTAACTTTTAGGCTATAAATAACCGTCAGGAGAGAAAAAATACTTTTAGTCTAAAAAGTTATTTTTTTTTCCAAATTCTTTATCTTCTTCCTCTCGATCTCAGAAGCTTCTCCGACCATCAATGGCACCGAAGAGATCAGCAACTGATAAGGGCAAGGCGTTCGTCGGCGCTTCGTCGTGTATGCCATCGCCGAGAACACCTCAGTATGCGCCACCATCGGTGAGAACCGATAGGGCTAACCCATCACTTGAAGGAAGAACGAGAACGATCGGTTTTGGCGCTATGAGCGCAACATGTCAGTGTCGGCCATCTCTTCTTAGAGCTCTGGTTTATGCTGCGCAATTCATAATTTGCGCCACCTCTTTTTTGAGTGTTGGCCAAATCGTATCACACACTTTGTGTTTACAAGTTTGTGCGCAAAAGCGAGTTTGCGCAAAACTGATCTTTGCGCAAGGATGATCTCGCGCAATACTAATCTCGTGCAAAACTGAACTTGCACAAAACACATCTCGCACAAAATTGATCTTGCACAAAACTTGAACTCGCGCCATTTGCATAATATGTTCAACTTAGAGATTTTTAGGTAGACTTTGTAATCTCTGAATTTGAACTTGGTTTCTTTTTGCAGTTGATCTCAGAAAAGATCCAAATGTTGACATATTGGATTTGACTTTTCGGGTGTCAGAGTATCAAGAGGACTTGTCCCACGTCTCCTTCCCTCAGTATAATCTTTCTAACTCCCGAAGTACATTGCTGGCATCTCAGGATAATATCACTTTATTGTGCTTGATGAACGGTGAACCCCTGTTGTGCTTAGATCAAATCTCTCACAAGAAACTGACTTTCTTATTTGGAGATGCTATCAAGAAGACAGCTCAGTCGAAGTCAAAATGGAAAGACAGAATCTATCGGAGCGGAGACGGGTTAATGTATCTCACAGAGATGTCAAGACATTTATCCCTATCCCGATATGACCATGCCAGTTATCCTCGACGGATGGTATGAGATTTGACTCCAATCCAGCAGGCCAGGATTGGAAGAATATGTTATAATCTGGGTCCCCAAAATAAAGGCATATTCTATAACACTACGGAGAGGTACAGTTCACACTTGAGAGGCTTGAAACCGAGTTACATGCCTCCTGAGGATTCCTCCCTGCTGATTCCCATCAGAATACCTCTTTTTGCGAACATATTCGCTAAGGCTGAGAGAAAATATCCGGATCAGGCCATGCGATTGACCGGCTTCATGAATCCAGAGATGAAGCGCTGGAACAATGTCGTGGTCTGGGTCTTGGATCACTTCAGAGAAGCTTCTCGAACTTGACCTCTATAATCCCATCTGGACTACTGCCTGTGGTATCCGTCCCAACCCCAATCTGTTTCTGGCTCTGGTAGAACGGTACAATGACAGAACTGGCACGTTTATGCCTCCTCATGGAGAGATCGGCTTTGCGCTCCATGAAATGCAGTATCTCTCTTATTTGCTAATGGATGAGAACCCGTATGAGGAATATGTACCGACCAATGAGAAGCTGACTGCTTTAGCGGAAGAGAATCCGCAGATGGTGGCCATCTTTGAAGAACTTTTGTGCCACATTATGATTTGCACTCTCTATTACCAGAGTGCCGCAAAAAGGACGTGCTACATGACAAAATGGCTGCCAAACTTATTTCTGGGTCATATTCAAGAAGACACGATCAATGAGATTCAAGTGTGTGATCCTTGCTTCTTCAAACCGCTTGACCGCAGCACCATCGAAAAGTTGATAGAAAAGAATCGACATTTCGACGGAAGACTGGATGAAAATTGGCATCCCTTTACTGCTGGTACCACCATTGAGAGTTATCTTAGACAGGGTTACAGACTCATGTCTCAAGAAGCCATCCTACCCGGCTTCCTCTCTTTATGGATACGACGGTTCGTGGTTCCCGGAGCCAGTGTCGTCGATAGATTCCACCGAGGCATACTATTTGCTTCTGTACATCTCGTCTTCGGCTACAAGATGGACATTCTATCGGCGATGACTTGCCGACTGAATGTAGGTCTGTGTTCTTTCGTAGACACGATGATGGTTGATCCTAGTGCCAGAGACAGATTTTCTCACACTGAGATGCCATATACCTATCTGTTCGGGTAGTTATTGTTGCATCACCCCAGTCACATGGACCCAGCTCTGGGCACTGAAGGCGGAGACTTCATTAGACGTTACGCCCCTACCAGATGGAATATAACCACCCTGTCAGAGTGTCGAAGGGCCCCGAACATGGGTTTCGGATGGAAATTCCATTGTGTCCCTCCTCCAGGATATGAAAATCTTCGAGCTCAACTTATGGACCTGGAACCCATGGTTCTCCGCTTAACTCCTCCTGCCTTTATGTAGCTGAAGATGCTACCACCTGCTTGCGAGCCAAGGGTCATCTGATGGACGAAGCAAGAGCCTGGAGGTACTACAATGCAAGGGGTACCAAGGCCATATTCACAATGCCCGCGGCTACACTTGAAGTAGGTCCGCGTATGTTATACACATGTGAATTTCTATACTTCAGCCAACACTTTCTTCGATGGTTTCAACTTGACTGATAGTTTTGCAAGCAACAAACGGACAAAATTGGGGGTTCACACTATGCGAGAGTTTAGAGATGCAGAGGATCATGACCCCGCTGATGAGCCTCTAGAGGCCTCTCTTGTTGGCTTTCTTGATGAATTGAACGATCCCTTGAACATCTCACTCAAGAAGCGGAAAAAGAAGTCTCCTGCGAAGGGGCTCGATAAGAGACGAAGGGCTGGAGAACCATCCGCTCCATCACACCCAGATGAACTCCCTTCCCCTCCTAAAGCTCGAGGGAGGAAGAAGAAAGCAACAGTAGTTCTTGTTGAGCAACCTACTGCTAGGACGACAAGGTCCGAAACAAGGCAAATGAGTACAGGACTCTCTCCTGGAGGAGGAGAAGTAACTCCTTCTTTGATTCCAAAAGACAGTAGAATTATTGGTGAAGAGACTATCAGGGAGTCGATTGTGCAAAATGATCTTATTGAAACTGAAGAATCACCTCCGGCCCCCTTGAACGCAAGACAAGAAGAAAATTATGGGTGACTCAACCGGTTAATTCTGACACCACACTGTGCTCACTACCACCCCTATGTCACACTGTCTCGGCCATCCTCCGTCGTGCCGCCATCGGACTCCGGCGAGCACCGCTCCTCCCTTGATCTCCTCTTCTTTCCCTTTTCTCGCCACTGTCCCGGCTATCTCTGGCCGATGTTCCCAACAGCACCACCACAGCCAGACAAGCAGCACCACCAAAACCCCAACCTCCCACAGACTACCACCTCCTGAACCCTAACTTCACCACAAACTTCGGCAAACTCCGGTGACCTGACCATCCTCCTCCATGTCTCGACTCCTGACACCGCCGCCCATCACCACCACTTCGATCTCCCAACCCCGATGAACTCCTCACCCCCAGATCTGCCACCTCACCACCACTTCGCGGCCGTACCACCAGTTGACACCTCCATATCACCTGGCTTCTCATCACCCACACCAACTACACCAGTCACCAACATCAAGAAATCATGAAACCCTAACCTCCAGTCCGACCACCACCCAGAGTTCCACTACTCGATTCCGACTTTTCGGAGCTCGCCATCACCATAAAACACACCCATCAAACTGACTCACCTGAGTTCTCCGAGTCCTGTCGGTCATCGTTTCCAGATATCAAACGCCCCGCTGGCAGATCTCACCGCCACTCTCCGTCACCTCCACGACTGGACGACCTCTTCTCCTCCGATCCCCCTGGCTCCGCCATCGTGCCAGATCCGACCAGCCGTGCGACTCGATCATCTGAGCCGGATCCGGTCGGCCTCCGCTCGCCTCGACCAGCTCTGACTGTTCGCCGTTGTCTTCCTCCGGCGCCGTACTCGTCATCAACCGCAGCGCTGTCGTGTGTGCCTCCTCCGCGCGACACCGGCGCCGCTGGCCAACTTGGGTGAGCTCCATGCCTCATTCGATCCCCTCCCTCTCACTGGTTTCTCTCTTTCCTTCTCTTGCCTCACTCCTTCTTCTTCCTCCGAGTTTTATTCCGGCGCTCGTTCTCTCTCCAGAAGGGAGGGAGACAGTAGTTTAAACCCTAATTTCTACGTGAGGTTTGGGCTCTAGCCTATTAAATCTAAGGGTTACTTATTTGTCTATGAGCCTTTGGGCCCTGATTGGATTTCAGAGTCCAATTGCAATATTTGATTTAGAGTCTATTACAGTTTTGTTTCACTGCAAGGCTCATGGGCCAGAGCCCAGGGAAGATGTGAGATAATGTAGGTTCAAATTTTTATCTCTTTAGGCTGGATTTATATTTTCTATTGTTACTATTATCTTGGTAAATTATAAAATATTTTCATAAATGCTTTGCTGTACATGTATTAAATTTTTATATATATAGTTACTAAATATTAGTCTTTCATTTTCATTAGCAATTATATGTAAAACTATTTTTGCTAAAATCATTATCATATATTGTTACTCTAAAATGTTTTACCGTGATTTTGGTTAAAAATTAAATTGCTAGTACATAGTATTTTTTTTTAGTGTCTTATAATTATGGTTATCATATTAAAATTATTTTTCTAAGTAAATCTGTATATTAAATAATTCTAACCTAGTGTCAATAATTTAATTGTGAGTAGTATTATTACTTGCTAGTGTGTGTGTGTATATATATATATATATATATATATATATATATATATATATATATATATATATATATATATATGTGTGTGTGTGTGTGTGTGTGTGTGTGTGTGTGTGTGTAAATATCTATGATTAGTTTCTATATTGTAGCTATATATATATATATATATATATATATATATATATATATATATATATATATATAGTTAGTTAGTTAGTTAGTTAGATGTATACTATAAAAGGTTTATTACCTAGTTTGTATAGGAGGTTAGCAAATAATTCGTAGATTCCTTCCCGTTAGAATATAACATATTGTCCAACTCTAGGTGGACATTGAGACTCATTAATTTGCAAGGACAAAGGCAAGTACTTCTATGGTTTTGACTCATTTACTTCATGTCATGGTCTTCTCATATTGGACATATTGCTTACACGGTTTCTCATGTGCTTCTGGTTCTGGTACTTAGCATGATTCATGTTCTTTACTTGTACCTGGGGAGGAAAATATACAGATATGTGACCAAAATCCAACCAAGGATTCATGTGGATAGCTTAGGTCTCACATCATGCACGTAGGATTCTAAGTCGTACATTTACTTGTGATTATTCATGTGCTTATCCCAACTGGTCATATTTTCTAGTATGTATTTCAAATCAAATCACATGTCAGTATTTCTTGTTACATATCCATGTTCAGGTTCAGATTATGCATTTACTTTCATGTTCCCCTTGTTCTCTTCTACTTTACTGGTTCATCATGTTGTACTTGTTTCATTATCGTAGAATGTACTTTGCTCCGCTCATGACTGGATATGTTGCAGGTGAACTTGATATTATATGGGCAGCAGCCCGAGATCTTAGTTGAGCAGGACTACACTATGACTCGGGACTTAGGAGTTGCTACTGACATTTAGATGTAGTTTCATTTTGTATTATAGACTTTACTTTTTTGGACTTTGTATCCTTGTATTGTATTAAATTCTGGAACGTAATAGATGCTGTGATTTGGATTTTATATGGTGAAGTTCTTTAAATACTTAGTACAGCTTACTACGTTGAGTCCTCAATGTAGGCTGGACGAGTCCAACTCGTACCCGATTATTCGGGAGCGGGTCGTTACAACGTCGGTGTGAAGGACCGGTGGTGAATCATTGTTTACCTTGTTCTTTCCCTTGCCTTTGCTATGTTGTTTCGTCGAAGAAAAAGATGACTTGGGTGCCATTGCTGTTGTTTGAGGAATAAGAAAGAGAGAAGACTCAAAGAACTCGGGAGTTTGAATTTTTTGAGAAAAGTGAATTTTCTTTCTCATAAAAGCCTATTTTTAGCATTGAATGCAAATGTCGCGTAGACTTATGCAGCTCCTTGATATCCGTGATACAACATATAAATGACAATAATAATGCCTCGCTTCTCGTGCCGGCTTCGCTTTGAGATTTCAAAAAGGTTTTATAATGACGGTTCATAAATCAAGGAAAATCTCAAGACTAACAACATGACAGTGATCCTATATACCGATTTCCTATGTGATAGTTCCCTTTCCATGCTTCTTTAAAAGTTTTAAAACTTGTTCAAGTTTCAAAAACTTTTTAGGAGGTCTTGTAGAAGCATGAAAAAATTTAGCGCATAATGGTTGAGCGCATAAGTATTATGCGACCCAGAGTTATGCGCTAAAACCAATAACTTTCTAAAGATATGTAATAATCTATGTGACTTCTATTGAGGTTTGTCTGACATTTTGTTTTAAAAGTAGTGAACTTTGATACTATGCGGCACAGTCAATAGGTGCAAACAGCTAAGCCGCATAGTCAGACTGACACATCATCGAAAAGAAAGTTGTCTCGTTTAGTATGCAGTCGATGGTTACGTGAAAGATGTTAGTGCTTACTTCAGCTCCATCTTGCTTTATAACTGTGCAGAGTAATTATTATGCGATAGATTCATTATGCGACAGGATTCTTATCCGACAAATGTGCTATATCGCATGTTACTTTCTAAGTAGAGATTATGTGCTACGAGGCCATGTTTCATGCGACATGTCTCAAGTAACTGAAGCTACATGGCAGCCCAAGCATGATATGCATGAACGTTCACCCCCACATACTCAGAGTGCCTATACGCTAACTTCATTCTATGCGCATAACGGCAAAAAATAGTATATTTTTGCCTTGTATGCTCATAGACATTTCCAGTGAAAAAATGCTATAAATAGAGGGACAATGCCTTCCTTACACACGAAGAACTCATACACAGAGTCTACTTTCTATCTAAATTATGCTAGTGAGCCAGAGTTAGCAAGTTTCTGCAAGTTTCTACAATCTTCGTATCGGGTAGTCAACGAAATAAAGAAGCCGACTGTAGACTTAATCTCCATCTCTCCAATCCCCAATTTTTTTTACTTAAAATTCTTGTTTATAATTTTTTGTGTACTCTTTTCTTTTTAATAGTTTTATACAAAAATTGTTACACTTTTTGTATCGGAACACAAAGTCCACCTAAGGCCGACTGTTGTTCCCTTATTAGTAAAAGTAATAGCAATAACCTGCTCTGAGATAAATAATGCCTGACTGCCCCAACTCCTTTTGTCCCATCGGATTCATGTGTGCCATAGTACACAAGTGTAAATTATGTACCTGTGTCCAATGTAATGTGGTACGACACATCAACATTCTTTTCAATTTTATTTGAGAAATTTTGAGTCGCATCCCACTTATTTTATCCAAATTCAAGGTGCACCCCACTGTTTTACCATAATGCAAGACACCCTCCACTTTTGACGAAAAACGTCCAAAACTGACGGTCAAAGGGTTTGACCAATATTTTTGACGAAAATGTCCTCGTCTCTCCCAAACTCTCTGCTGCTGTTGCTGGGTGGGGAGGGGGGGGGGCTGCGGTCTGGGAGGGAGGGGGGTGGGGCGAGGTCGAGGAGGGGGGGGGGGGGGGGGGGGGGGGGGGGGGGGGGGGGGCGAGGTCGGGGAGGGGAGGGCGGCTGCGGCGGTGGGGGGTAGGGGGGGCGGTGGTGATGGTGGTGGTGGTGATAGTGAAGGTGGTGATGGTGGCCGCAGCCGCCCTCCCCTCCCCGACCTCGCCCCCCCCCTCTTCGACCTCGCCCCCCCCCCCCCCCCCCCCTCCCCGACCGCAGCCGCCCTCCCCTCCCCGACCTCGCCCCCCCTCCTCGACCTCGTCCCCCCCCTCCCCCGACCTCGCCGCCCCACCCTACCCCCCACCGTCGCCGCCGCCATCCCCTCCCCGACCTCGCCCCCCCTCCTCGACCTCGCCGCCCCCCCCCCTCCCCGACCGCAGCCGCGCCCCCACAGCAGCAGCAGCAACAACAATGAGGTTGGGTTTGAGAGAGACGAGGGCATTTTCGTCAAAAAATATTGGTCAAACCCTTTGACCGTCAGTTTTGGACGTTTTCCGTCAAAAGTGGGAGGTGTCTTGCATTATGGTAAAACAGTGGGGTGCACCTTGAATTTGGATAAAACAAGTGAGATGCGACTCAAAATTTCTCATTTTATTTTGATCTCAAGCAGCCCAACAATAGGACATTTGTTTCTTTGTAACTCGTCATTAATCTCCTTCCACCGACCGATCGAACACACACCTCTTACATTCTAAGCGACCATCGACATTAATCAACATTAACATCCCCATGCACATCTATGGGCCTAGAATCCGGGACATGCCAAGTGCCGCCTCTTGCATATGTACCTCTTCAAATCAGGGGCTTCACCCACAGCTTCTTGCCTAAGCAGTGGCGTCCGCTCCGAATTATATCTGACCAAGGCCTCCCCCGCTAGGTGCAGACTAGATTAATGTGACATAGGTCTATTGTCACGGGTGTAACCTGCACGTCGCTTCATTCTACTAGCTCTAGCCGTGTTCATTTTGGCTCCCTTCTTAACCCCCTTACTACTAGGGGTGAGTATTCGGTTTATTCGGTTCCAACCGAACCGAATAACCGAAAATCGAATTCGACCGAAACCGAACAAACAAAACCGAAACCGGACCGAATTGGTCAATAACCGAACCGAACCGAACCGAATTAAATCGGTTCGATTTATTCGATTTATTCGATTTTTTTGGTTTTATTGTGTTTTTTTGGTTTATATATATATATATATATATATATATATATATATATAAAAACTAAAATTTCTTATTCGGTTTTGGACCGAAACCGAAACCGAAACCCAAAACCGAAATCGAATAAGAAAATTTAGTATTTTCAAAACCGAAACCGAACCGAATTTTTTCAAAACCGAACCGAATCTCTTATTCGGTTCGGTTCGATTTTCGGTTCAAAACCGAATAATGCTCACCCTACTTACTACCAGATGCCTTTCTACGGGTCACCATACCTGAATGCACCACCTTTCCTATTTGGAAACTAAAGTCTTCCTCCTGTAAATATGAGGGTAATTGTTTGTCCATTTGGGTTGCTAACAGTACCTCCCCCCTCGCAGGTAGTATATTGTTGGATACCCCCGAAAACACCAACTCAAGCTCCAATCCTCCCCCCACTCTCCAACCCCTCCACATCCTAATTTACTGATGTTGCCATTCCCTATCTTCTGGAGTCCGTAACTTGCTTTTCCTTAGACTCATCAACTGAAGCTCGAACCTCTTCTACAACTTGTTGTGCTTGCGCTCCCCACCACTTCCATAATAATTTTATAATGCTAGCGTGGATGTCCAAAACAAATGCAGTTTTGACAAATCAAGGAACCCACTCATATTCCACTATCTATGTGAATACTTACCCTGAAGGAACGTCATACTCAACCACCCATGGTAATGATTTTCTCGCTTCTATCTCTACGAAGATCTGAGCATATTTTAAACTGGAACGGTTATGTCTCGCATTATCTCTTCTGATCGGTTAGTCAATCAAACTTTACAGCTTCATCAACACCGAGGTATTCTAACACGAAAATGGAAATCCTGTATCCAAACAGGCATCGTCTATAAAATATCCCGTTCGTATTGACATCCCTCCCTGCAAAATACAATCGACATCCTCCTTTATGCCAAATTTAACGAAGAAGAATCCCTCCTCCCTAGCAAATAATTTCATGTTACCCTTTGGCCTCAAAACCCTAGCTGCGTATGCCCGTATCGACACATAAAACAACTTGTATCCAAGCACGTACAAGACATTTTTGTTCTGCCAATATTATGTCGTTTATGCGATCTAATCCGCGATGAAAGATGCATGTTGTCCCAAGATCATACTGTTTAGGTTCCACACACTTCATAGTATAGTTCGTCGACTCTGACCCAGCATGAAATCGTTGTGCAGCCATCTGCCTCGTCTACGGTACAACATTAGTCGACGTTTCAGACGTCTGCCCTACCATATATATATATATATGGGAGCGGATCAAAAGTCCCCCTTAGAAAGCCCCCCAAAAACCCCCACTCTAATTCGTAATATTAATGTTAATATTAATGTTAATGTTAATATTAATGTTAATATTAATGTTAATGTTAATATTAATTTTTTTAAATTTTTTTTTATATTAATGTTAATGTTAATGTTAATATTAATTTTAATGTTAAGTTTAATGTTAATTTTAGTATTTAATGTTAATATTAACATTAATATTAACATTAACATTAATATTAATATTAATATTAACATTAAATTACGGATTAGAGTGAGGGGGGTTTTTGGGGGGCTTTCTAAGGGGGGCTTTCTAATTTAATGTTAATATTAATGTTAATATTAATGTTTTTGGGGGGCTTTCTAAGCGGATCAAAAGCCCCCCTTAGAAAGCCCCCCCAAAACCCCCCTCACTCTAATTCGTAATATTAATATGTTAATATTAATGTTAATGTTAATATTAAACTTAATATTAATGTTAATGTTAATATTAATTTTTTTTAATTTTTTTATATATATATTAATGTTAATGTTAATATTAATGTTAATGTTAATTTTAATGTTAATATTAATTTTAATGTTAATATTAATGTTAAGTTTAGTATTTAATGTTAATATTAACATTAATATTAACATTAACATTAATATTAACATTAATATTAACATTAAATTACGGATTAGAGTGAGGGAGGTTTTTGGGGGGCTTTCTAAGGGGGGCTTTTGATCCGCTTCCATATATATATATATATATATATATATATATATATATATATATATATATATATATATATATATATATCACTACAAAAAAAAAAAATACAACCCTACAAAAATATACAAAAAAAAAATATCACTACAAAAATATTGGTAATTAGCGACAGAAAGATCCGTCGCTAAATATGTTTTTTTCGTCTCTATATTTATTTACCGAAGGACTACCAACGGAATGTGTACGTCGATTGGTTTATTGTCGCTATGAAAAATACGTCGGTAATCCATCTCTACAACGACAAAACACCGACGGATTTGCTGACGAAATTCAGCGACGGATTAGCAATGTATAAAACCAGTCGACAAAAGCTGCTACATCTTAGCGACGGATTAGTAACAGACTTTTGTGAGCCACAATTACAAAGTTTCCAGAAGCTTAGCGACGATAATTTCCGTTGCTAACTCATTTGATACGCAATTGGTTATCAGACAACATATTACCGACAAAAATTTTCGTCGGTAGTTAGTTGCTGAGGTGCATATATTCCTTCGGTAGAATTCGCTAGGTCATCGCTAGTCCGCAATTTTTTTCCAGGAATCCGTCGGTATTCTGTTGCTGGTCAATCGCTGAGCTTGTTATTATTGCCAGAAAAATTGGCTACTACTTTGCTCAAACCTGTCAATATATATATATATATATATATATATATATATATATATATATATATATATATATATATATATATATTCAATAACATGCACTCCATAAATCACTCCAATAACACATAAATTCAACCAACACCAATATATACAGTAACATGAACCCAATATATATTCAAACTTGCTCAAACCATACAAACTCATTCACAAATCCCTTAAGTTATACATATACACAAATCCCTCAAATAATACATAAACTTCATAAAGTTCGTACAAACTCATCGATCCAATACAACAAAAAATCATACAACATCAAACTGATGGTGGAGGAGATGGCGGAGGCAGAGGCAGATGTCTGCACGCATATAACTGCACCAACACCAAACTGATGACCCGCCGTACGTCCTGGGCAGGAACGACGCCTGAAAGAGTCGTCGGCGTGACAGGAGGCGTCGAGGTCGAATTAGGAGCCGGTGCAGTAGGTGCTATGGTCGGAGGAGGAGTCGTTGCCGGAGGTGCTGAGATCGAAGCAGGAGACAGTGCAGTGGTAACAGGAATCAGACCTGTTGTGCCTAGAATTTCGGTCACCTAGGTCATCTGACCCTGTAGGGCCATCAATATATGTGTAATCTACTCCAAACTGTAGGTTCCGGTAGTAGTACTAGTCTATGTATCTACAGGTAGAGGTGGAGGTGGAGATAGAAGAGGAGCTCTGGAGTAAATGGACAGATGGGATGCCAACGATCCGGTACCGTACACGCAGCCGCCTTTCCTTCTACCGATAGCTTGTATCCACAAGTCGTTCCTTGCAGCCGGTTTCGGTGGCTGACTAGTCCCAGCTTCTCCATCGACAAACCCCCCAGTAGCACTCCCTCCCTCACCGACTCGACTCTCCAAAGTCTCAAACGTCTCTCATATTTATATAGGTGAATAGATTTTGAGTTAATATTCATATTTTAGTTAGTATTAAGTATTGTTGTGGTTAGGGTCTCAAACGTCTCCTACATTTGTCTTTGATTTATATTGCTAATTAGGGTTATGGTTAGGATATTTAGAGTTAGGACTAACTATTTAGGTAAAATAAATATAGTTAAGTACAAAGAAGAAATGTAATTAGATAGGACTCGGAAAACTTACATAGGCTTTGGTCACCCGATCATGTACGAGCTCCCCTTCATTTTTTCGCTTATGGGTACGCTCGAAAACTTTAGGAAAGTCGATGGTGTTCGGGTCTGTGCCTGCCCTGGCGACCTCCTCGCACTGTAACAATTAAACATCAATTAATAACTAAATATTGAAATTAAATACTTGAAGAAATAATAAATAAGAATACTCATAAACCATCGATAATGCTCTGAAATTGGGATGGATCTACTCGTATGGTGACGCTTAGCACGGGCAGCCTTTGCCTTCTCGTACTTGGCCTTATAGGCCGGAGTATCCATCTTCTTCTTCATCTCCTCCCAAAATTTCTCCTTTAACCACTCCTTGCGAAGAGCGCCATTTAGTGTAGTCAACGCGCACCTTCTAGTCGTTGACCATATCCCTCAACCTTTTGCCGGCGACGGACTTGTAGCACTTCTGGATCGCCTGATCTCTGTGCGCCAGCAACCAGTACAACTTCTGCAAATAAGAAAAAATAAAAACAAATGAACAAATATTTAAGAAATGTTGTAAACAAAGACAATAATATTTAGGCATGCCCGAAGCATATCTAGCCAAATATATCGTCTATCACGTGGGATGTCCTCGAAGTTCAGTTAGGGACCATGGAACTGACGACGCATCAAGTCGTCCAAATCTCTACTAGCTTGGAGCGGAAAGAACTTAGGATTAACAAAACAATATACCAATAGAAATAAAGAGAATATGAATAAATGTGTATAATAACAATTATATACTTACGTCGCTCCATCAGCCCACAACTCGGGACAAGTGATGCCGGATAGCCGCTCTGTAGTGTAGGAGGGTCTGTAAATCCTGGTCGACGTATATACACTCCACGGTCCACCAACAGGCCGAAATATGGATTCGCCCCAGTAGGAGTAACACATGTAGTCACCGATGTAGAAGACAGATCAGTCGAACCAGGGGAGGCACCAGCACTAGTAGAAGTAGATGCTGAGAGAACATCAGGACTAGCTCCGCCTACCGATGAACGAATGAGCGGCAGAGATAAGCCATCCTCCTCATCAATGAAGTCTTCCTCGGTAAGTTAGGTCGGTACCAACGACTAACTCAGAATGATCGAGGACATGACTCAGATCCGGGACATACCCACGTAATTGGGACACATGAAACACATCATGTGTGCCAGTCAACGAAGGCGGAAGGGCAAGTCGATAAGCCACATCACCTACCCGAGCGAGAATCTTAAAAGGACCAACGTATCTTGGACTAAGCTTTCCTCGGGTTCCAAATCTGATGATACCCCGAGTAGGCAAAATCCGCAGAAACACTTGGTCGCCAACTCTAAACTCTAGAGGCCTACGATGCTGATCTGCCCAATGACGATGTCGGTCCTGTGCAACTCGAAGGCGCTCTCTGACCAACTTAACTATCTCCATAGTCTGCGTGATCATCTCTGGTCCCAACAACTTCCGTTCTCCGACGTCGTCCCATGCCAAAGGGGACCTGCACTTCCTTCCATACAATGCTTCGAACGGGGCCATCTGAATGCTAGCCTAATAGCTGTTGTTATAGGAGAACTCCACTAGATGAAGGTGATCCTCCCAAGATCTGTCAAAATCCAAGGTACACGCCCGTAGCATATCTTCTAATGTCTGAATGGTTCTTTCTGATTGCCCGTCAGTTTGTGGATGATAAGCAGTACTGAATCTTAACTTGGTTCCCAAACTTTGGTGTAAGATCCGCCAAAAATGGGAAGTAAACCGCATATCCCGATCTGATACTATACTAACTGGAACACCGTGCTGCCTTACTATCTGCTTTATGTACATTTCTGCTAACTGCTCAGTAGTCTGTCCAACTCGGAAGGGAAGGAAATGAGCGACCTTCGTGAGTCGATCTACTATTACCCAGACTGCATTCTTACCAGTCGGGGATCTAGGTAAACCGGTCACAAAATCCATCGTGATGTGCTCCCATTTCCATTCTGGGATAGGAAGCGGCTGTAGCAATCCTGCTGGTCTCTGCTGCTCGGCTTTCACCTGCTGACATACCAGACACTTGGATACAAATCTCGCTATCTCTCTTTTCATGCCATTCCACCAAAAGAACTGCCTGATATCTCGATACATCTTCGTTCCTCCTGGATGAATGGAGTAAATAGAACTATGAGCTTCGGACATAACTTCTTGCCGAAGGTCTCCACTCGGTACACAGAGTCTGTTTCTAAACCTGAGCATACCATCTTCATGAATCACTAACTCCTTTCTACGGCCTGATTCACACTCCGACCGCAACTTCTGAATCTGTGGATCTCCTGCTTGTGCTGCCCTTATCCTCTCTACTAAGGTTGACTGAATCTGCATACTGGTCATTCTTCCTATATCCCTTGGCAAAACTACTTCGATTCCCATACTCTGAAGGTCTTCTAAAATATGCTTCTGCGAGGTCAAGATAAAGGCACTGTCTCTCCTACTCAGTGCATCTGCAACTATATTCGCCTTGCCTGGATGATACTGAAGATCTAAGTCAAAATCCTTCAGCAGTTCTAACCATCTTCTTTGCCTCATGTTCAAATCTCGCTGCATGAATACGTATTTCAAACTCTTATGATCAGTATAGATCTCTACCCGATCTCCATATAAATAATGCCTCCACAACTTGAGTGAAAATACCACAGCTGCTAACTCCAAATCGTGAGTAGGGTAATTCTTCTCATGGTCTCGAAGCTGTCGAGATGCATATGCTATCACCTTTTCGTGCTGCATCAATACACATCCAAGACCCTTCCCAGATGCGTCACAATATACTGTAAAGCCTCCCGTTCCTACTGGAAGCGTCAAGATCGGGGCTGAGATCAATCTCTTCTTCAATTCTTCAAATGATGCCTGACAGCTAGCTGACCAAACAAACTCTACGTCCTTGTGCGTCAAACGCGTTAAGGGCGCAGAGATCTTGGCAAAGTCTGCCACGAACCTTCTGTAGTAACCAGGTAATCCTAAGAAACTTCGTACTTCTGCAACCGTTCTCGGGACTGGCCAATGCTCTACGGCCTCAATCTTCTTCGGATCCACTGACACTCCTGCCCCAGAAATTACATGCCCCAGGAACGAAATGTGATCTAACCAGAATTCACACTTGTCGAGCTTCGCATAAAGTTGATGCTCCCTCAATGTCTGTAAGACAGTCTTAAGATGTTTCTCATGCTCCTCTTCACTGCTGGAATAGACAAGAATGTCATCTATGAACACCACCACAAATTTATCCAAATACGGCAGAAAGATGCGGTTCATTAAATCCATGAATACTGCGGGGGCGTTGGTTAGTCCAAAGGGCATTACTAAAAACTCATAATGCCCATATCTAGATCTGAATGCTGTCTTCGGTATGTCTTGCTCCTGGACTCTTACTTGATAGTATCCTGACCGAAGATCGATCTTGAAAAAGATGCTGGCCTTGCTCAACTGGTCAAACAGGTCATCAATCCTTGGTAGTGGGTACTTATTCTTCACTGTTACTGCATTCAGCTTGCGGTAGTCGATGCACATCCTCGTCGACCCATCCTTCTTGGGAACTAGAATCACTGGCGCGGCCCAAGGCGATTTACTGTCTCGGCTGAATCCCTTAGACTTCAACTCTTCTTCATGTTGATACAACTTATCCTGTTCTGACGGCGACATTCTGTAAACCCTGTCTGCAATAGGCCTCGTTCCAGGGTTCAACTCAATGCTAAATTCTACCTCTCTGACTGGGGCTATCCCTGGGAGCTCATCAGGGAAGACGTTGAGAAAATCTTCGACCACTCTCAGAATCTGTCCTGGCTCTGACACTGCTGCTGAGATGATGCCTCCGGCCTGATTCTTCAAGGTTCGAGTAAAGATGAACTGCTCCATCCCAGGAACGCTGAATATAACCCTACCTCATCTACAATCAATTGTCGCATGACTGTCTCTCAACCAGTCCATGCCAAGAACGACATCAAAATTCCCCATAGGGAATTCAATCAATGATGCGGGCAGTAAATGCCAACACACCTCCACCGGACATGAAAAGCGCACTCTGCTAACTTCTACGAGCCCATTGCCGGTGAGTATATCCATCCTCTCCGGCAATGCCTCAAACTCTAATCCAATCCGTGTAGCATATTGTGCAGAGTTGAATGAATGAGTAGCGCCTGAATCAAATAATACTACAGCGGGAAATGAGGTGACGAGAATTTTATCTGCCACCACGTCACTAGACGCTAGAGCCTCTCCCAAGGATAATGTGAGAGCCTGTCCCTGGCCCTGCTGAGCTCCTTGTTGCGGCCTTCCTCGACCATGCTGTTGCTGCCTCTGAGGGCCTTTGGCTTCCTGTGCCTGGCGGAACATCTGAGCCTGCGTTGGTAGACGCTGGGCTAGGGGCCTTACTGCTAATACTGGCCCTCTACTCGGGGTTGCCAACGGAGCTGGCAATGCTGGAAACTGCTGAGCTGGCCCTCCCGGCCTCTGCATCACAGGACAAGTGGAGATACGGTGGTCTGAACTACCACACCTCAAGCATAAGCCATTCGCTGACCGGCGCACCTCCCTCGTGTGCCCTGCCTTCCCACAGAATGTACCGCCCTGGGGTGCTCCCTGACGCTGTTGTTGGTTCCTCGGCTGCTGATGCCGAACTGGCGCTGTATTAGTTGACACGGCCGTCCTCCGCGGCGCTCCTGCATCATGAATACGTACACCGGGTGCTGGTGCCGATGTTCGCTGCATTGCTCCTCCTCCAACCTGGGAATGAGATCTCTTCTGACCTCCTGTCCTCGATGCCAACCTCTGCTGGGTAAGCTCGTGCCTCCGAGCGGCCGCCAAAATAGCATCAAACGTCTGGTAGTCGTGTCCTTCCACAAGCTGTAATAGTTCCAAATGAAGTTCCTGCTGGAACCTCATAGCTTTCTCTGGCTCCGTTGCCACCATTGCTGGTGCGAAACGGCACAATCTGCAGAACTCTGCTGCATACCCATCTACGGTCTTGCCTGCTTGCTTGAGACTGATAAACTTTTGCTGGAGCTCATATCGAGCTACTACGCCAAAAAAAATACTTGGCCTTGAATCTGTCACTGAAGGTGGTCCAACGAACAGGACGTCTTGCACCAACTTCTTCTGATGCCCACCAGTCGCGGGCAAGATCCTGAAGTACCAGTTTGACCTGATCAACCTTCTCATCATCTGGAACCTTGGCTGTCACAAGAATGGCTTCGATGTCTTGAATCCAGGCATCCGCAGTGATGGTATCCTCTGTGCCATCAAAATACCTCGGGTTCAGGCGACGAAACCTTCCTGATGCTCCCGAGTCAGCCCCGACACTCCTCTCAAGAGCTAACTGAATCCCTTGGTTCAGCAACACGTTCTGCTCCTACTGTTGAGTCTGTTGCTGTTGGTTAGTGACAAGAAACCCCCGGATGATCTCCAGGAGTGCTACGGCGTCTGGTACTGCCGTCGCTGCTGGTACTGCAGGAGTTTCAATAACCTGTGGCTGTACTGCCTCTGGTTCCATTTATGCTCGTGTCCGCCCTGGGGAAGGTTCTCTCCCCTGCTGGTGCCCAGTCGAGCCATGCTTCTCTGCTCTTCCTCTTGGGCCTCACCCGCTACTGAGAATGAAGCACCCCTATAGAGAAAGATATAAGACTATCAAGTCCGAACGAGGAAGATTTCGAGGATGCAAGTCAGGTTAGAGATCAAGGCAAGGACAGAGAATTCGAAACAGAATTTCAAGGGGAACAAGTTTTGATTGAGACTCCTAATAATTCGCAATACCCTACAAGTCTGAAAAATAGACCTACATGGGCCACCACTAAAACCTTGTCACGCCCCAGTACCGAAATACGGAGACGGACTAGGCCAGCTACTCCATATGAGGTACGTAACGTCATACGACGATCGTGGCTGTCGAGAGACTAGGAGGTACATGCTACAATCAAGTCTCATATGGTCCCACAGAGTTCTATGTCTCAATCAACCAAATCACATCAGCAATTAAATGAACATTAAAGATAAAGAAGTAAGGCGTCCCCGACGCTTCATCAAAATGATCATGAGAGACTAGCTTTATAATTTAGCTATCTCAGAGAGTCAGGAGTACAAAATTATATACAGCTGCAGTCTGTTTAATTACAATGTTGTACTGACACAAAATATCAAGTAATCCGGCTAACAGGTGCCGGTAGCTAAACGCCGCAAAAGTATAAGCAGGAGTGGTGGAGAAGAAATCCACTCGAGTCCCCGAACTGCCATGCTCCTAGTATGCACCATGGATGTCAGGAAGGAAGATCGTGTCCTCAGGCTCTGCTACGAGATCTGGCCAAACAAAACTAGCGGGGTCAACCCCGAATAGCAAGTACCGCCAAAGGGGCACAAGAGCTAAGATTAAAAACCCAGATAATAGAATGATTGATAATAGTAGTACTTATGCAACTATTATAGGGTAGCGCAACATCCTCGAACCCATATGGCACCCTTACAACCAAACAAGGACAAAAGGAGCCGCATGGAGTCGGAACGTATCGTACTCTATAACTTTCACATAAGTTAAAAAGGTATAAACAATAAAATCCCCTGATCGTGACTTCGGTCGATAGCCTATCGCAGCACAATAACCAACCCAACAATCAAACAAGAACATGGGTTGGATCATGTACCATGATAGACCATGTTCCTCAGTCATTCACAGAAGTAGCACTTCACAACCAGAATAAGTCTTCCGTTCATAACTTCGGTCCACAGCCTGTCATAGTACGATAACCAACCTAACAATCAAACAAGAACATGGGTTGGATCACGTACCATGACAGTCCGCTTCCCTCAGTTATTCACGGAAGGTAATAGGACACAAGCAAGTCGTTTTCACGGCCAATCAAGTCTACGAGTTTCTAGTGGGACGAGGTTATCCTCGCATCATGTTATTTAGAAAATCCTCAGATCGTATCTTTCCAGCAAGGCTAGCCAACCCAGGGGTTCGCGTAGACAGGTGTCATTGAGCACAGGTCCCTCGTAAGGCCACCTTGCCAAGACATATAATATATAGCAGGAATTAATCGGATACAGTCATCCGCTCGTTGCGGATGACACAGTATCCGTGGAGACCAGCCGGCGCGTCAAGACAATATCTCAAGGCGGCTGGTGTAACACGATCTCGGGATTTTGCCCTCCCCATGCATCTAGTATGTTTAGTTGCCTAATTTAACCCTAGGTGAAATCTTGGACTCACATGCTGTGGCCTGCATGATTATCCTCCTAGAGTCGTACTTTAGTACGAGTACCCCAAAGAGGATCCATGTCAATCAGTATGTCAACATGTACTACCCTCCTTAGTGTAATGCATCATTAAAAATGTGCCACGTGGAGTTACGAGTCATTTGTCGAGCATGAACAAGAACTGGAACATTCAGGTACATGTATCGGGTAGGAACACTTTGTTCTCTGGGATCACATTAGTGCTCATATCATGCTCGGGAGAAAGGCGTAAGGATATAAAATGGGCATAGAATACCTAATAAGATATCAAAATAGGTGAAAAGTCACGCACACTACAGGGAGCAATGTACGTGAAAAGTCACGCACGTTGAGAGAGCAGCGTAGGTAAAAAGTCACGCACGCTACAGGGAGCAGCGTAGGTGAAAAGTCTTGCACGCTACAGGGAGCAATGTACGTGAAAAGTCACGCACGCTGAGAGAGCAGCGTAGGTGAAAAGTCACGCACGCTCAAGGAGCAGCGTAGGTGAAAAGTCACGCACGCTCAAGGAGCAGCGTAGGTGAAAAGTCATGCACGCTACAGGGAGCAATGTACGTGAAAAGTCACGCACGCTGAGAGAGCAGCGTAGGTGAAAAGTCACGCACGCTACAGGGAGCAGCGTAGGTAAAAAGTCATGCACGCTCAAGGAGCAGCATAGGTGAAAAGTCACGAACGCTACAGGGAGCAATATACGTGAAAAGTCACGCACGCTGAGAGAGCAGCGTAGGTGAAAAGTCACGCACACTACAGGGAGCAGCGTAGGTGAAAAGTCACGCACGCTCAAGGAGCAGCGTAGGTGAAAAGTCACGCACGCTACAGGAAGCAATGTACGTGAAAAGTCACGCACGCTGAGAGAGCAGCGTAGGTGAAAAGTCACGCACGCTACAGGGAGCAGCGTAGGTGAAAAGTCACGCACGCTACAGGGAGAAATGTACGTAAAAAGTCACGCACGCTGAGAGAGCAGCGTAGGTGAAAAGTCGCGCACGCTCAAGGAGACACGCTTCCAACAGGAAGCGTACTCAAGTCTGCGTACGCACGCTACAGAGCGCGCGCAGCTCAGTGTGCGTAAGCTAAACAGCTCTGCACACTGCTCACTGTCTTCTCCAAATAGCAAGAACACTATGGTTGAACCCAAAGCTTCAAAACATCACAACTTGGCCATCCGAACTCCAAATCCGGATTTTCAAAGTTCCATCTTGGGTGAAATAGAATTCTCTTCCACATGGAAGCATCAAAACCCACAAAACCCCAACAAAAATAGATCAAGACCAAGGAAATCCAAAAATGATTAAAACTTATATCTACAAAAATCAAAGCTTCAAAATAGAAATTTCCAAATTCTAAACTAGTATAGATTGAGGAGAAGAACATGTTTTGGCAAGTAGTTTTATAAGAAATCATTGACAAAATTAGGGATCCATCTCTTGAGCAAGTTGGTACTTGCCTTGGTTGGTGGAGAAAATAATGAGAGGAAGTAAATGAGAGGAGAGAGAATGAGATGAGTTATATATAAAGATCTTGGACCCATGGGTTCATGATGAACCAAAGGGTTCATGATGAACCATTGGTGAACCAAGAATATGTTACCCAAATGAGCCAAAACTGTAGGCCCAAATGCAGAAAATAAATTAGAAAATAATATTTTGTCGAATATTTTTGGAAAATGCATGAAGAAATACTGCATAATAAATATCGTATAAATTCAAGGTAAATATAATTTATCGGTTTACGTATTAAAATACGTATTCCAGGATTGGAGAGTGACAACTATATTTATTATAAATACAACCAAAAATAAATTTAGTATCTAATTGTAACAACCAAGCTTAACAGTATTAGTATGTATCGAAATCGGTATCAGACCATTCCTATGAGTATCGAAATCTAAGATATGACCCGTTATCGCTACCATTCCAATTAGTAAATAAAAATGGTTACACCACCCCCTCCCTCTCATCCATGGGTACCCAATGCACAGGTGAGTAATTATCCACCTTAAACTTTTTGAAAAGTCCCTCCTATTTGTTAGGAAATAGAACCCCAAAAACTGGAAAAAAAATATTTATTTTATCTCACCAATTCACCCTTATTTTCCACTATTTCCAACTCTTTGGATAAGGAAAATAAAACTTTCCTTATTTCTGCATATACCATAACTGTACAAATCACCAATTTATGTCAATGTCACAAGAAAAATGGAAGACCACTCGTAAATCTCTTACAAGTTTCCATCCTTGCCTTTTTTGTAGCAAACTTTAAATTCCTACTTATGATATTAACATGTAGTAGGAAAACATATCAAAATTCCTACTTAAAATGGAAGTCCAATGTATCGTGTCCAAGTCCAATGTCCAAGTCCAATGTGTCGTGTCTGATACCAATATATAATGTGCTCGTGTCTAAGTCCAATGTATCGTGTCTATACGTGTCCAACACCAAAATCTAAATTTATATGCCCCCCAAATCACAAATATAATAACTTAAATAAAATAGCAATGTGGGATAGGGTTTACCTTCGATGGATGAGAAGGGTCTGACCGAAGGGGGCATCGAGTCGGAGGGAGGTCACCGTGCAAGAGAGGACACCGGAGTAGGAGGAGGAGCAGGGCGTCTGTTCAGAGGGAGGTCGGAGGAGGAGGGGACTAGGCGGAGGAAGAGGTTATGGAGACGGAGAAGGGGTTTGGGGTTCACCCTAGACAGAGGAGGAGGTTCGCGGTCATCGGAGGAGGGGGTCGGGGTCGACGGTCACCAGAGGAGGGTATGGGGGATCGGGGTTGGGGAGAGAAGGATTTGGGGGGAAACTGTTTTGGGTTGAAATTTTAAGAATGAAAAGGAAAGGCTACTGTTGTAATCTTATTCGTGGCCACCGACGGAAAATTCCATCGCTAATCAATCAGTAGACTGTTAGCGACGAACTAGCGATGTAAACAACGGTGTAAAATTATAATGACTTGTACATAAACTTTCGGTCCCAGGTCAGTCGCTCGTTCGTCGCTATTTAGCGACTGATTTAGGTCCGTCGCTAAGTTCCGTCGGTAATTACCTATATTTTTGTAGTATATATATATATATATATATATATTTTGTAGTATATATATATATATATATATATATATATATATATATATATATATATATATATATATATATATATATATATATATAGAAGAAAAGGGTACTTCATTGATGTAGAAAGAACAAGTTACACATGATACAACCTCGGAACATAAGCTAAAACATAAGCTGAAGTAGCTAGGTGCAGCCCATGCTCTCTACGTCCGATTCAATGTTGTTGATCATGCCAGCAACCGACATCGCCGTGCCTTGGAACACCCATCTATTTCTTTCTCTCCATTTGTGCCAAACTGCTAATAGTAACCGCATACGAGCTTTGTCAAACACTTCTCTACCTTGGCTCTTTAAGTTTTTTGATTTCTTCAATAATATCAGGTAGTACTCCATTGTTGCTCGTTCCTGGAAGTCCAATCTTGCGCCTACTATGGAGCCATACCAAACTTGAGATGGAACACCCAAAGAATAAATGGTTCCTATTCTCCGTACCTCTGCCACATAGTACGCAAGCTTGGGTTGGCATGATGGTTCCTATTCTCCGTACCTCTGCCACATAGTACGCAAGCTTGGGTTGGCATGGAAACTCCAATACGAGTCAGTCTTTCTTTAGTAAGCAATCGGTCCCGGATTGCTTTATACAAGCAAATCTTCATCTTCATGGTCGTCCGCTGCATCCAGACAATCTCTGCCCAATCGACCCTCCTCCCTCTACTCCATACCTTATCATACACCATTTTAGAAGTAGGAGCACCCTCTGTCCATCCTTCCCACACCCATCTGTCTTCCTTTAGCTCGCCATAAATAGGAATAGAAGTAATCTCTGATTCGAACCATTGTCCCACTGGTCAATTGGCAATGTTCCACCGACCGTTATGTAGCAACACAGCCAACAGTTTTACCGAGATCCGCATAAGTCAAAAATCGGCCAACCCATCCGGTCCACTATACTTTGATGATTGCACCCAGGATCGAACCAAAGACTCGTTGAATTTCCGTCATGTACCTCCCTTCTAATATTATTATTCAGCTTTGTGCAGAGTCGAAGAATATTTTTGAATGTAACTGAAAAGTTATTATCAATAGCTTGTGTCCAGAAATTATTGTCTTTCAGATACCTGTTTGTAACCCATCGAGCCCACAATGACTTGCCTTCTAGGAATCTCCATGCCAATTTATATAGAGCAACCTCACGAAGAGTTCATAGAGATTGGAGTCCAACGCCTCCCTCCTCTGTAGGCCGAGTCAGTTCTTCCCATCCAATCGTGTGCAATCCCCCCTCCACACAAAATTAGCACACAGTCTCTCAATCTTCTTAATAGTTTTATCTGGAACAAATATAGCATGCATACACTAATTAGCAATAGCATATATTACTGAACGAATAAGTTCAATACGTCGACCAAACGATATAACCTGAGCTTGCCACCCTTCCAATCTTGTTTGAACATACTGAACAAGACCTTGACAATCTACATCTCTAGCGTACTGGATCGATAATGGGAGACCAAGATATTTGGCTGGAAGTTGTCCCATCCCAATCTGTAGCATACTCGACCACTTCTCCTTCTCTAGATAGTCCCTATTCAAATAAACTTGACTCTTCTCTATTCAGCTTCAGACAGTACACCGCAACAAACTCCTCTAATACTTTGTTCAGAGCGTTGATGGAACTTTCCGAAGGCACAATGAACACAAGTAAGTCGTCAGCATAAATTAAATGGCAGATTGAAGGTTGAGTGCGAGGATAAAGTGGGACAATTTGCTTGGCATGAACGGCGAGATCCATCAAGCAGGAGTAATATTCCATCACAATGGTGAACAGATACGGTGAGAGCGGGTCTCCCTCTCTAATACCCCGATTGCTTCCAAAGAATCCACATGGCTGACACTTTAAGAGAACAGAAAATGTAGGAATTGTTATGCACTCTCTGATCCGCCCTACCACCATTCTTCAAAACCCAGACTGCGTAGAACATGACACACAAAGTCCCTGTTAATCATATCATAAGCCTTCCTGAGATCAAGTTTTAGGCATCCTTTTCGTCCTCCGCGCTTGTTAAATTCTCGGACCAGCTCATGAGCAACCAGACAAGTTTATGCGATGGACCTCCCTTTTATAAAGGCAGACTGGTTCTCCGATATCAAGCTCTGCATAATTTTCTGCATTCTATTACACATAGTGTGAGTAATAATTTTGTAGAGAAAATTACAACATCATATCGGACGAAAATCTACGAGTTCAGTCGCGCCCTCCTTCTTGGGGATTAACGTCAAGAACGTATGATTCAGTTCTTTGATGAGGCGTCCAGTATTGAAGAAGTCTCTCACTACTTGTAAAATTTGATGCTTCAATTCTCCCCAATGACGCTTATAAAATGCGACATTAAATTCATCTGGACCTGGAGACTTGATAGGGTTTGCTTCCTTGATAATCACTTCTATCTCCTTCATCATCACCTCTCTCTTCAACAACAGGTTGCCTTCCTCCGACACCAGATGTTTGCATATAATAGGAAGAAAATTGTCACGCCCCAGAACCAGAATACTGGCAAGTAGGGATGTCACGACCCGCACCCTAGAGTTAGGGCACGAGAACGTAACGACGCCCAGCCTACGCCGCAGTGTCGACGGTAGAACGCTGTCCTAGGTCACAACATCTAACAATATAAAGCTAAGCAGTTTATACTCCCCGAATGGGGGTGACATAGCAGATACAAATTCAATCACATCTAAGGTAGAGCATGATAAGGATAGATAAAACATGAAATCCAAACTAAAAACAGGAGATAGAAGTCTAAGTGTCTAAGATACATGAACCCAGAAGTACATCTCAAAACTCAAATAAGATACAGTAATTGTCACGCCCCGCTCCCGTAAGAGCGATCGTCCTCGCTAAGGCGTGATGCCGCACGAGCCTAGATTGCGCTCGTGCAAGGCGGGTTCCATAACGGCCGATTACAGCGGCTGCGACGGGGTCGTCGCACAGAAGTCCCAAGCAGAGACATTGAACACGCAGCGGAAATTTAGAACAAACACAAGTTATTCAAAGAAGCTCTTTTATTGATATTGAAACAACGGTTACATTGGGGGCACAAGGCTAAGATTACAATCACTCAAATACACTCGTCTTACATTACATATCGCTCAGCTCTCTCTCATCTCTCGATACATATTGTCGATCCAGCAGAAGCTTCGGAAGGCGATGTCCATATATTATGTCCCGTATAAGTCTTCGAATCCATGCGGCCGCACGCTTCGAACCGCCAAGGAACTCCGTGCCTCGACGCATCCAAGCGAGCTCCGCGCCACGAGCTTCTACCTGTGCCTGCACATAAACACTGTGTGGGTGTCAGTACCACTGTACTGGTGGAGTGAGCTCCTCGCCCACCCATACAAAACCGACACGTTTATTTTACTTTGTGCAATACAAGCCCCCCTTTTTACGATTGTCTTTCTAGTCTTGCCTTAGGATCGATTTTAGGACCGATGCTCGGCCTATTTAGTGTCTTTAGACCATCTCCGTGCCTTGCACTAATAACGTACCCATACGTTGACTCTAGACCTTTCTCGTGTTTACATTGTCAACGTACCGACTCATACTTGTCTTTCACACCATATCCTTGGACGTAACGACTAGGTCGTGTCAAATACTTGCCCTACGGCCCTTCTCGACTTAACTCGAAACGTATAACTCAGCTTGTGGAACCGTATTGAGGACTCAAACCCGACAACGTATCTCGTGCCGAAGCACGTATCTTTTACGTATAACCGAATCGTAGGCTTTATAATACTTTGGGTGCAACCGAGCACACATTTCACAATTCAACGCATACCGTGCTTACGTTTCCTTTGTTACGACCGACATCGTGCATGCGGATTCGCCGCTTAGCACGCCGATTATCTATATGAAAGGCCACTGGCATGACAAGCCATCGCAGACATAGCTCGGGTAGGCGGCGGGTCCTTCGATGCAAGGTAGCTAGCCCCATGGAAAGCCCCCGACTACCCACGCAACAAAGGCATGCGCTGCTATAACGTCTACCTCCTAGGATGACTGGGCCCGGTGCCCCGGCGTATAACCAGTCTAGGCAGAAATCCTTGTCGACAAGGTGTCCAATGACCACGCACCTACGAGACATCTAAACTCACGTAAATGCATGGCCTACTTGTTGGTACGACCGGAACTAAACTTAGCAACTCGTGCTCTGAATCACACTTGGCATAACGTGCCTCGGGACCGCGAGACTCCCAACCGAGGGACCGCCTCGAATACTTAACATGGATAGGAACGCGAGACTCCCAACCGAGGGACCGCCTCGAATACTTAACGTGGATAGGAACGCGAGACTCCCAACCGAGGGACCGCCTCGAAACATCTTAACGTGGATAGGAACGCGAGACTCCCAACCGAGGGACCGCCTCGAAACATCTTAACGTGGATAGGAACACAAGACTCCCAACCGAGGGACCGCCTCGAACTTCTTTGAACTCGAGGGAACGACTACTACGTAGCCTTCTAACTTAACTTGAACGAAATGTGTTCCTTAAGTGCCATGGACCGTGGCTAACTTTACATCGTGCCAACCGTGGCTCGTACCTGTAACTGACTTCCGTCTTACGCGATGCTATCACCCAAATCATACGTTATATGATGGCCCATGAGATCGTGGGACTATTTGACTTGACAACCGCAGAACGAGCGGGACGGCACTTAGAATGACTTAAGTCGACCGACATAACTTTGCCTAACTTACTCAAGCCTACAACTTAACCCGAGGGACGAGCCAAGGCTATGCCAAGCCTTGCGCAGTGGAAACGTGCATGCTTTATCGAGCATTTACGTGGGCGACGCCTATGACTTAGGCTATCTCATCGTTTGTGTCGAATACCAACTTTTCCTTCTCCCAAGACACGGGACGAAGGATCGAGTGTCATTTTTAAAACACGCTGAGCAAGAACTCTAATCAGACCGTGGGACGTTTTCCATGTTCTAAACTCGATTCGATCCGTCGGGATAATTCCCTTTAGCTATGTGGATTCGTCTCTTTTATTATTAAGCCTACTTGTGCAGTTGAAAACACGAATTATTAAGTGAAGGCAAAGATAAGGCAAGTTCACCGAAACTCCCCCACCTGAGCGATGTCTTCGAGTCGCCGTTGTAAGGCCAAGTCCGAACGCCGTCGGCGTTACGATTCCTCCGATTGACTTTGCGGGACGGGGCACTACAGTAATCCCCAAAGTAAATACAACTCCAGACAAAATGAAATAACTACCTAAACAAACCCTACTGTGTCTCCTCTAGGCTAGCAGGCACCTCCAGGCTATCTGTAAAATTTATCAACAGGTCCAGTCAGGACTGGAGCGAGCACAGTACATCTCAACATATCATAGCAGGTTAGAAAACATATAACATGCAGTAAAGTAAGATACAGGTACTGAGGAAAAAGCAGTATGTAAACAGGAGAGCTGTAATAGAAATATCTACTATACATAAAGAGCTAGCATGTGACTAGTGAGTCAGAGTAAAACATGAACATGTAAATGGCCTGGGATGATTCAATGAAGACACTACGGAATGATTCAATGAAGATACTACTGGTGTATTATTCACATGTCCACTTCTACTCCCCCGTACCCCCAATCAATACACAAGGATCCAGCCAGGTTATGTTATATGATTCCATGCAAGGCCCGCGAAGGGTGATACATGGATGTCCCATAAATGGGGAGTCTGGGGGTTACCCAACTGTGTAAGATTCAAGAGACTCTGTGATCATGAGAGTACATGTCACAAGTAATCAAGTGAACCAAGAAGCATAGTGATACGCCATGTAAGTGAAACGCACAGAACACGTAGTACCCGATGCTCCAAAAGGATAACATCTCAAGAAAGGATCCATATAGTACCAATCCGTGTGACCAACGTGACAGTACAAGTAAAGTAATCTACTGCATGAAATAATTCTAAGCAGGATATGAAATGATCAGAGAATGTACTCGTCTCGATAACCTGAACAGCTGATAAGTATAGGAGGTCCCACTGAAGCCACAGATACCTATTTAAAGTAACACAGGTTACAAGGGGTTCAAGTTGTAATAAATGAATCCCTACCAGCAATCTATATTATTCTAGATTCTTCTAAGTCAAATTAACTCTAGGTCAACTCCGGTCAATACTTAGTCAAACTAGGTCAAGTGTTGACTTACAGTTGACTTTGGGTCAACTGGTCAACTCTGGTCAAACAGGATAAATCTAATCTAATTATTAAAGTGTACTTCGTTATTTGTACGTCGAAACTTACGGCACGCAAATCGAGATAAGAAGATTATCGATAAGGTTGATAATCTTATTATAGTGATCCACGTACCCAACTTGTCAATTTCAGCGATATGAGATCACTGGAATTGGCTGATCTCAGTTTCGTTGTACTAATCCCGAAATATGAACATTATGAGAATTAATTATTAATTAATTATAAAAAGGTTAAACTTAGAGAAATTATCAACAAACATTGTCGGACGATGAAATGAACATCGCCAACGTGTCCAGAATGGTCAAAATAGCTAGGATAGCCTACCCAACGGTCCAATTTGGATACAAGGGCAAAAAGGTAATTTCGGGTCAAAACGGTGTCCGTGTCGGAGCCGTTTTGCATCAAAAAACGTGCAAGAAAACAAGTCTATAAAATATAACAAATTATATGTCCACGAAACCAGAATGTCGATACGAACCCAACGGTATCTCCAGAATTGGATTCCGTTGACCCGATCTCATTTTGGCCCGTTGACCAGAACTTGGAATTCCGATTTGCACGGAAATGCGTGCCGGAGCCAAAGTCCTCAAAACTCAGCAAACTACCTGTCAACGAGTCCAGAATGAAGATACGAACTCAACGGTATCTCCGGAATTGGATTCCGATGAGCCGAACTCAAAATGACCCGTTGACCCGGATATTGGTATCCGACTTGCACCGAAATGCGTGCCAGACCCAATGTCCACCAAAATCTAGCAAATTATATGTCAACGAGTCCAGAATGACGATACGAACTCAACGGTATCTCCGAAATTGGATTCCGATGAGCCGGCGTCAAAAAGTCTCGTTGACCCAGAATGTGGGACCCGCTTTGCACCGAAATGCGTGACCGGGCCCACGTTCTCCAAATCTAAGAAATTTTATATGAAAACATGCCAGAACGACGCCACGAATCTAATGGTGGTGTCAGAAATGAAATCTGGAGTCCCGTGTTCAAAAATGGAATTTTACAAGTTGGAAATTACGAATTCGGACGGCCAACTTTGGCGTCGAATTCAACCAATCAAACAAGCTCAAACTGAAATGAAATCTAAAGGGGGCAGGAAGAGGGTTATACCAGCTTCGCACCGAAACTGGTAGCACACCAAACGGAGCTGCGGTGGAGGAGATACAAGCTGACGAATTTGGCCCCGTAAAACTGTCCAAATTTAATATAATTTAAACGGTCAACTTGGTGGCCGGTTTTCATGTATCAAACGATAAAATTAACGGACGAAAATTGACATGAGAGAAGGTGGATATAGCGAGATTGCGACGGAGCAAAGAAATCGCCGATCCAACGGTCGGATCTCCGGAAAAATGCATGCGAAGTTGCTGCGACGGAGCGCCAATTCTGAGTTCCAAACTCGCGCGCGTTGACGGGATCTCGTTCAAAACGCAGAAATCGCCTCGATGGCGCGTCCCGGAGGACGTTGGCCGTCAGGGGAAGGCATCCTGGGGTGCGCCCGGAGGAGGGCCACCCACGAAGGGGGTCGGCCACGCCGGAGCAACGGCCGGCGGCGGCGGTTTGCCGTTCGCGCGCGCCATGCACTGTGCGCTGTTGTGCACTGTACACGCGGCGGCGCTGCTGTGCGCTGCGGTGGCGGCCCGGCAGGACCACGGCGAGGTGGTGGCGACGACCCATGGCGAGGTGGTGGCGGTCGACTGCGACGAAGTGAAGGAGGAGTGGTCGGAAGTGGAGTGGTGATGGTTCAGTTTTAGGGTGGATGTGAGGAGGAAGGAGGAGGAAGGTGGTGGTGGTCGACGGTGGAGACCGTCGACGGCGGAGGCCGGGCCAGGAGGAGGGAGAGATGGTCGGGCATGGTGGATAAAAGAATGGCTGCTGTGCTTGTTATGTTGCATGGGTTTGAGTTGTTGGTTTAGAGAGAGAGAGAAAGAAAGAGTAGTATTAATTGGGAAGAGAGAGAATGGAAGAAAAGATTCTTCCATAAAATTTAGGGCTGGCTGTGCTTTGCCAAGGGGTGAGGAAAAAGTTTCTATGGAGGATTTTTAATGGGTAGGATTTGTTAGGAGGATCAATGGCTAGAATTAATAGCAAAAAAAATGGGGGGTCATTCCATAGAATTTAATTCAACGAAAATTCCCATAAATATAGAAAAATATATTAAATGGGTACTTGATATTTTTGGGCAAGAAATATGAGGGTGTCATGATGGAGAAATTCATGGAGCTGGACTGGGCTCGGTGGAGTCGGATTGGATCAAAACTGGACATCGTGCAAAAATAGAATTAAAATTAGACGTTGATGATCATGTGTAAATAAGTAGCACATGGGGATTCCAAATAATGGGACACAAGTGGCGGACGGATAGTAGGCTCAATGTGGGCCATGTCCATAATTGGGGCAGACAGGTTTTGGTCGACAGGGGACCCACAAATCAAGTTGGAAAATGAATGTGACGCCGTGGCGTAAAATAAAATCGGGTCACGTGTCGGGAAAGTTGTGGAATCAAATGGAGCTCAAATTGACTTGTCTGAGTGGGACACAAAGGTCATGGGTGACGAGCGTCTCGAGTAGATCATCAATGAGGAGTTGGTTTCAAGAAACTGACTAGTGTTGTGCTCCCAATTTAAATGTCATGGTAACGCGCTGAAAATGATCAAGAAAAAGAGTGGGAAATAAATATCACTCAAATGGTCTAAACCGACCCGAAGTTCAGCGAAGCAGAAAGAGCACAAGGGAACAAGTTTGGGTGAGACACCATATACCTTCATGAAGGTAATCATGTCCACTCCAAAACCCGTGAAGAAGATTTCCAGAATTGAACATCCCTGATACTCCAAATATCAATGGCACGGGAAAGTACACTTAAGGAAAAATAACAAAATTAATTATTTATCAAAAATTAAAATCAATCAGAAAATAAATAAAATAAAAAAAAATAACCCGAAATTCAGGGTGCTCACATCCTACCCACCTTATAAAAATTTCGTCCTCGAAATTAAAATGTCCATACTCCATCTAGGTCAAACCCCCACAATAAAAGTTCCAGAACTTAAATAAAACATACCATCAAAAAAAACGGCATACAGGGTCATGGCATACGATGACAATGAAGTCTCATCTAGGTATACTAGTCATGCTAACCGGAAGGGTCATAGGGTATCAAACACACAAGCAGTCTAGGGTGCTGAACGAAAAAAGCTACAGAAATAACAAATCATCAAAACTGTAAGGCGGTCTACCATCCTATATGAAAACTGGTACTTATCATAAAAATAAAGAAAAGTAACTACCCATTATCTTTTAAAGGGTTCAGAAAAATCAAAATCAAAGTTAAGAATGAAAGTCACTTGCATGAAAATCCAATCACAATATATATTAAAAATATTTATTCTCGATACGATCTAAGTTGATCAAATTGGGAAAATCAAAATTTAGGCAATGTGGAGGACAGGTTCAACAAGGTCTGAGAACGAGCATACAAGGATAGAGATTCGGGTCACAATCAAAATTAAGTACAACCAAGATATAATTATGATAAGAAAAGATAATCGAAGTCGATTTGGTCGTGATTAAGGAAACTAGGATTCAATGATATTGAAAAGCTTTTTAGAGAAAAACAGGAAAAGATTTCATAAAGAGTCAAGTTAATCATCTCTCTCTAACACCATCAAGTCTGTCATTTGCTAAATCATATTTTTTTTCTCACAAGTCCCAATATGAAATCAATCTCTATATAACTATCATCGAAATTTTATAACCTTTAGTCATCTAAACCTTTACCATGATCACCATAGACAATTTTCTACTTCTAAAAATATTTTTCCCCGAACATACCCCTCTTATTTAGGAGTCAACACTTATTCGTTTAACCAAAATCCCAAATTCCTTCACCTCATTTTAATTTAGATCCGAAACCTCTAAATTCAGTTTATAAAATCCTTGTACTTGTTTAAGTCAAGTCTCGCATTTACTAAACTCCAATACCACTATGTCACACAAAATTTTATTCTTGTTTATAAATCAACCTTCATAATTTCCTCAACGTTCACCTTCAATTATTTTCCTTTTGAATTCTACAATTTCTCCAATCATCTAAAACAATTCCTATAGCTTAAAATCCTTGTTTTTTTTTTCTTTTTTTTCTGTCTCTAGTCACCCTCTTACAATATCTGGTTCAACTTCGCATAATCATAGAAAACAATCAAATTCTCATTTCCATCTCTAAATTTCACATAGCCTTGTAATAGTTCCCAAGAATCAATAACCAAGATTTTTAGTTCTCAAAAGTAGGTTGACCTCTGATATCCTCATTAGTTTTGAAATACATCCATGAATGACTCATAACCAAATTTTCTGCAATTGTTTCTAAATTAATAACATTTATCCCTCGATTTCATTTGTAAACCGCTACCACATCTCTATTTCGAATTTTTCTCATTTGACATCCATCATTTTGATTCCTACAAATCATTCCATGATAACCATTCACGTTATTTCCATACTAGATAATTTACGTCACTTCTTCAACATTTCTCAGATAAAAACGATATGCAAATTCAAGAGTTCAAGTACAGCTGATAGAAAGAGATACGAGCCGGAATTGATATAATCAGGATAGTTGTATAAGACAAGGAATGATGGTACTAAAATATTGGCAGAAAAAGAAATGGTAATAAAATATGTTCTGCTTATCCGTTTTAAAAGAGGAACCCATTTGAAATCCAGAACTAAAATATCAATCCCAAGATAAAGTCTAGCAAAATCATTGATTTGTTGAATTAAGAAGAAATTCATGGAAGAAGTTACCCAAGGGTTTATGAAAATAGCTAAAGTTACTCCTAAGTTAAATAATGAGAAGCAAAACAAAATAAAACAATTAATAATTCTTTTTTTTGAAGGACTGAAACAAGGTAGAGAAAACATGTTCGAAAATCCTTAAGGTACAATATGATAATCATATGCGTCTGTCCAAGATCATGGTACCCTAAATCCTCGTCATACTAGTAAGCAAGGCTACGATAATCACAAAGTCCTCGACTTGGGCACATACCTCTAGAATCATGGTATTTAACATTTTTGCGATGCCGCTAGCTTGGCTGCGAAAACCTTAAATTCCCACACCCGAGAAATATATCCAGAGTCAGACTATATGTCCTCACCATGCTGGCTAATGTGACTATAGAAGACCAGATTTCCATAACTTAGATGACCTAGCCCATATAATTTCATCTTGCCAAAAATTAAATTAATCAATAATGAATACTCAAAAATCAAATCAAATTTATTAACGAACATCAAAATTCAAAAATGAACAAAATCCATCAAATCATATAACTACAAACTCGGATGCTATAGCTAACATCAAGATTCAATTTTCAACAATCTTCATCAAAATCAATAAATACAAACTCAAATTCAATAATAATCCATCAAAATCAAATTCAATAGCAGAAAGTAAAGATAAATCAAATCAAGGAAAAAAGAAAAGAGTTTTCAAATCGGAGTTAAACAAGATTCTCAAGGGTCGTCCCAGGAATCTCTCAAGGGTTCCTAACTGTGATTGAGTACCTTCAAAATATATCCTATTCCTAGTGCAGGCTGTAGTGGTACTCTAGTTCGAATACCACTACACTTTAGTCTCGACCTGCATGGGCCACCACTAAAAACGTGTCACGACCCGCACCCTAGAGTTAGGGCACGAGAACGTAACGACGCCCAGCCTACGCCGCAGTGTCGACGGTAGAACGCTGTCCTAGGTCACAACATCTAACAATATAAAGCTAAGCAATTTATACTCCCCGAATGGGGGTGACATAGCAGATACAAATTCAATCACATCTAAGGTAGAGCATGATAAGGATAGATAAAACATGAAATCCAAACTAAAAACAGGAGATAGAAGTCTAAGTGTCTAAGATACATGAACCCAGAAGTACATCTCAAAACTCAAATAAGATACAGTAATCCCCAAAGTAAATACAACTCCAGACAAAATGAAATAACTACCTAAACAAACCCTACTGTGTCTCCTCTAGGCTAGCAGGCACCTCCAGGCTATCTGTAAAATTTATCAACAGGTCCAGTCAGGACTGGAGCGAGCACAGTACATCTCAACATATCATAGCAGGTTAGAAAACATATAACATGCAGTAAAGTAAGATACAGGTACTGAGGAAAAAGCAGTATGTAAACAGGAGAGCTGTAATAGAAATATCTACTATACATAAAGAGCTAGCATGTGACTAGTGAGTCAGAGTAAAACATGAACATGTAAATGGCCTGGGATGATTCAATGAAGACACTACGGAATGATTCAATGAAGATACTACTGGTGTATTATTCACATGTCCACTTCTACTCCCCCGTACCCCCAATCAATACACAAGGATCCAGCCAGGTTATGTTATATGATTCCATACAAGGCCCACAAAGGGTGATACATGGATGTCCCATAAATGGGGAGTCTGGGGGTTACCCAACTGTGTAAGATTCAAGAGACTCTGTAATCATGAGAGTACATGTCACAAGTAATCAAGTGAACCAAGAAGCATAGTGATACGCCATGTAAGTGAAACGCACAGAACACGTAGTACCCGATGCTCCATAAGGATAACATCTCAAGAAAGGATCCATATAGTACCAATCCGTGTGACCAACGTGACAGTACAAGTAAAGTAATCTACTGCAGGAAATAATTCTAAGCAGGATATGAAATGATCAGAGAATGTACTCGCCTCGATAACCTGAACAGCTGATAAGTATAGGAGGTCCCACTGAAGCCACAGAGTCCTATTTAAAGTAACACAGGTTACAAGGGGTTCAAGTTGTAATAAATGAATCCCTACCAGCAATCTATATTATTCTAGATTCTTCTAAGTCAAATTAACTCTAGGTCAACTCCGGTCAATACTTAGTCAAACTAGGTCAAGTGTTGACTTACAGTTGACTTTGGATCAACTGGTCAACTCTGGTCAAACAGGATAAATCTAATCTAATTATTAAAGTGTACTTCGTTATTTGTACGTCGAAACTTACGGCACGCAAATCGAGATAAGAAGATTATCGGTAAGGTTGATAATCTTATTATAGTGATCCACGTACCCAACTTGTCAATTTCAGTGATATGAGATCACTGGAATTGGCTGATCTCAGTTTCGTTGTACTAATCCCGAAATACGAACATTATGAGAATTAATTATTAATTAATTATAAAAAGGTTAAACTTAGAGAAATTATCAACAAACATTGTCGGACGATGAAATGAACATCGCCAACGTGTCCAGAATGGTCAAAATAGCTAGGATAGCCTACCCAACGGTCCAATTTGGACACAAGGGCAAAAAGGTAATTTCGGGTCAAAACGGTGTCCGTATCGGAGCCGTTTTGCATCGAAAAATGTACAAGAAAACAAGTCTATAAAATATAACAAATTATATGTCCACGAAACCAGAATGTCGATACGAACCCAACGGTATCTCCAGAATTGGATTCCGTTGACCCGATCTCATTTTGGCCCGTTGACCAGAACTTGGAATTCCGATTTGCACGGAAATGCGTGCCGGAGCCAAAGTCCTCAAAACTCAGCAAACTACCTGTCAACGAGTCCAGAATGAAGATACGAACTCAACGGTATCTCCGGAATTGGATTCCGATGAGCCGAACTCAAAATGACCCGTTGACCCGGATATTGGTATCCGACTTGCACCGAAATGCGTGCCAGACCCAATGTCCACCAAAACCTAGCAAATTATATGTCAACGAGTCCAGAATGACGATACGAACTCAACGGTATCTCCGGAATTGGATTCCGATGAGCCGGCGTCAAAAAGTCTCGTTGACCCAGAATGTGGGACCCGCTTTGCACCGAAATACGTGTCCGGGCCCACGTTCTCCAAATCTAAGAAATTTTATATGAAAACATGCCAGAACGACGCCACGAATCTAATGGTGGTGTCAGAAATGAAATCTGGAGTCCCGTGTTCAAAAATGAAATTTTACAAGTTGGAAATTACGAATTCGGACGACCAACTTTGGTGTCAAATTCAACCAATCAAACAAGCTCAAACTGAAATGAAATCTAAAGGGGGCAGGAAGAGGGTTATACCAGCTTCGCACCGGAACTGGTAGCACGCCAAACGGAGCTGCGGTGGAGGAGATACAAGCTGACAAATTTGGCCCCGCAAAACTGTCCAAATTTAATACAATTTAAACGGTCAACTTGGTGGCCAGTTTTCATGTATCAAACGATAAAATTAACGGACGAAAATTGACATGAGCGAAGGTGGATATAGCGAGATTGCGACGGAGCAAAGAAATCGCCGATCCAACGGTCGGATCTCCGGAAAAACGCGCGCAACGTTGCTGCGACGGAGCGCCAATTCTGAGTTCCAAACTCGCGCGCGTCGACGGGATCTCGTTCAAAACGCAGAAATCGCCTCGACGGCGCGTCCCGGAGGACGTTGGCCGTCAGGGGAAGGCATCCTGGGGTGCGCCCGGAGGAGGGCCACCCACGAAGGGGGTCGGCCACGCCGGAGCAACGGCCGGCGGCGGCGGTTTGCCGTTCGCGCGCGCCATGCACTGTGCGCTGTTGTGCACTGTGCACGCGGCGGCGCTGCTGTGTGCTGCAGTGGCGGCGCGGCAGGACCACGGCGAGGTGGTGGCGATGACCCACGGCGAGGTGGTGGCGGTCGACTGCGACGAAGTGAAGGAGGAGTGGTCGGAAGTGGAGTGGTGATGGTTCGGTTTTAGGGTGGATGTGAGGAGGAAGGAGGAGGAAGGTGGTGGTGGTCGACGGTGGAGACCGTCGACGGCGGAGGCCGGGCCAAGAGGAGGGAGAGATGGTCGGGCATGGTGGATAAAAGAATGGCTGCTGTGCTTGTTATGTTGCATGGGTTTGAGTTGTTGGTTTAGAGAGAGAGAGAAAGAAAGAGTAGTATTAATTGGGAAGAGAGAGAATGGAAGAAAAGATTCTTCCATAAAATTTAGGGCCGGCTGTGCTTTGCCAAGGGGTGAGGAAAAAGTTTCTATGGAGGATTTTTAATGGGTAGGATTTGTTAGGAGGATCAATGGCTAGAATTAATAGCAAAAAAAAAATGGGGGGTCATTCCATATAATTTAATTCAACAAAAATTCCCATAAATATAGAAAAATATATTAAATGGGTACTTGATATTTTTGGGCAAGAAATATGAGGGTGTCATGATGGAGAAATTCATGGAGCTGGACTGGGCTCGGTGGAGTCGGATTGGATCAAAACTGGACATCGTGCAAAAATAGAATTAAAATTAGACGTTGATGATCATGTGTAAATAAGTAGCACATGGGGATTCCAAATAATGGGACACAGTGGCGGACGGATAGTAGGCTCAATGTGGGCCATGTCCATAATTGGGGCGGACAGGTTTTGGTCGACAGGGGACCCACAAATCAAGTTGGAAAATGAATGTGACGCCGTGGCGTGAAATAAAATCGGGTCACGTGTCGGGAAAGTTGTGGAATCAAATGGAGCTCAAATTGACTTGTCTGAGTGGGACACAAAGGTCATGGGTGACGAGCGTCTCGAGTAGATCATCAATGAGGAGTTGGTTTCAAGAAACTGACTAGTCTTGCGCTCCCAATTTAAATGTCATGGTAACGCGCTGAAAATGATCAAGAAAAAGAGTGGGAAATAAATATCACTCAAATGGTCTAAACCGACCCGAAGTTCAGCGAAGCAGAAAGAGCACAAGGGAACAAGTTTGGGTGAGACACCATATACCGTCATGAAGGTAATCATGTCCACTCCAAAACCCGTGAAGAAGATTTCCAGAATTGAACATCCCTGATACTCCAAATATCAATGGCACGGGAAAGTACACTTAAGGAAAAATAACAGAATTAATTATTTATCAAAAATTAAAATCAATCAGAAAATAAATAAAATAAAAAAAAATCAACCCAAAATTCAGGGTGCTCACAAGGGACAGACCAGGCCAGCTACGTATACCAAAGTACTCCAGTACTCCGAAATAATGTATAAGCTGTATAGACATGGGGGTTACTACTACAATCCAACAGGCAATCCTAGGTCAAGAATCCTAGGTATCTCAATCACAGGCAAATATGTAAAGTACAAGAAGTATGATTATCAGACATAAAATTGTAAAGCGTCCCAAACTATATATACATGGATGATCATGAAGCTAGTAATATAAAGTGAAGACTAGCCAGAGTAATAGTCATACATGATAAGCTCTAGCTATTGTCTAGAATACGCAAATCATGTTTAGGCCCGTAGGCTAAATGTCAAGTCCAAAACATGAGCTAAACACGTGCTCGGAGGCTAAACGTCACAAAAGAATAATGTACATAACTAGTGGACGAAAAGAAGGAACCCACTCAGGTACTCTGGTGCTCTGGGTAATCACCAACGAGTGGAAGATACAGAAGATCCTCGGGCATCTCTACCATATCTGGCTAAACAAAACTAGTGGGGTTAGACCCCCAATAGCAAGTACCACAAAGGAAGCCAAACTATGAACTAAAACCAGCAATAACTAACATAGCAACGGATAGAGACAAAAATAGGCATATGCAAATCGAGACTCATGCGCTACCAATGCACTTATCTCGAGAATACGAAAGACAATAAGTAAAGCAACATGTAGCATAAAGTAAAGGACATGTGACCTAATATAAAATGTGGACATGTGAATTAAACGAAAATATTTAAAGATGAGAGATAAACTGAACATGTGAGCATGTAAGATAACTCGGACAAATGAGCATGTTAAGTAACTGGAGCATGTAAGCATGTAAGATAACTGGGACATGTGAGCATGTTAAGTAACTGGAGCATGTGAGCATGTTAGATAATTAGGACGTATGAGCATGTTAGATCTATATAGAACGGCAAATGATTAGATGACTTAGGAACTATTCCGGAACCCAAGTTACAATCCGTAAACCAAACAAGGACCGGGGTTGTAACCCTTCTCCTGACAGGACTTAACCTCTAATCATTTACCGGCAAAAGTAAATCATGACAATGATGTACTGAAATAAATAAATCTAGACACTGCCTAAACAAACTAAACTAGACTGGACTCCATACAACCAACACGGCCAAGCAATGAGTACGGTTTTATACATTAGCTAACTAGGGTTATCACAATCCTAATTACTAACAAATGCAAGTTTGAGAAATTCAAGTCCAATTACCTGTCTGCTACTACCTGAATGATCCAAGCCAAAAAAAAACAAGTATAGCAGACACACTGCAGTATGATACATATGTCCTAAGGAGGTGTCCCACTGGATGGTGTGCTTGAAGTGTGCTCATCCTGACAGATAGCTCCAAATCCCATGTATATATATAAGACCAAGCCCAAAGGGGGCAGCAGGTAACCGGGAAAATCGCCAATGATCTAGGTAATCAAGCTAGTTGTTTAGTCCTTAACATTTTTTTGTTGGATTCTGGGTGTGGCATTCTGCAAAATCTATCCTAGACATGAGACATGTGAGACAGGACAAAATCAAGAATGTGCACTATAACAAGCCACAACAAGAAAATATAATAAATTGGAAGCTAGGAGTGCGCTACGACGAGCCACTATAGAGAAATAAGGGAGTGTGCCATGACAGGCCACTATCATGTAAGCAAAGAAGGACATGTATCATGAGTGCGCCACGACGGGCCACTATCTAGTAAGCAAGGAAGGCATGGCAACAATTATCATAGCTTGTAAGAAAGAATCTATCAAAAAGACATATCATGGCATGTGGAAAACAATAATTAAAGCTAAGTACATTTCATAGAAAAATGAATGAACATGTGCTAGTGTCAAGTGTATATAGGGTGTACGATCATTCTCTAACTATGTAAGGCCATCTAATCATGTTAAGAAATCATTATAGTCGAAGAAATTATCAAAAACGGACAAAAACAGACAAAAACAGCCTAAAACGGCATACCGACGGTATACGACGGTATACTGGCGGTATTCCGGCCTAAAGTCAAAAAGTTTCTGATGCAAAAATTGGCATACCGTCGGTATACTTTGGTATACCGTCGAAATTTTGACTTTCTAACAGCAACAAAATCCAGATTTTTGCCAAAACTTGTTTCGGCCATAAAAACTTCATTCTAAATTAAAATTCGAATTTTCAAAAGTCAAAATTGCATAAAATTCAATTCCCTACAACATGGAAGTATTAGTTTTCACTAATTAAAACATTTGATAGACCAATATATCAAAATACTCCAAAAATAGGTTCTTGGGATACCGAAACGGGTTTCGATATCCAACAAACTCAAAATCCATGGTATAAAAACTATGTGAGGGCTCATATATGCATATGTGACCAAGATCCATGATGGTAACCCCAGTATCACTCTCAATATCGAGTTTTCTACTAAGTCGATGTTGGATTTTAACAGAGAATCAAGACCTAGTTCTAACCAAATTTAGAAACATGCATATAGACGAGAATCATAAGAAAACATATTTAACAAAATGAGTTTGGGCAATTTTAAGCATCTAACACCAAGAAAAATAAAAATGACAACAAAATAATATGGTTCATGGATTTGGCAAGATGTACTTGCCTAGGTTAAGCTTCAAGCCTAATCTTCTACTCCTCCTCCTATGGGGGTTAGACACCACACCCAAGGCCTCAAGGCCAAGCTCATGGCAAGCTCCAAGAGGGAGAGAATGGAAGAAGAAATGAAGAGAGAGTGAAGAGAATGAAAAGAGAGAGGAGAGAGAAAGTGAAATGGTATATATAGAAGGAGGAATTAATCTTAGTCGTTGGATCATGATTCTTGTCAAAATCTAAGTCAATCGTGGCCATCCAAACAAAACCAAATATCCAATGGGTAATAGGGTGCATCTACACTATTCATAAAAATATCTAAATACTATTCATCAAAATATCCAAAATACTATTCACGAAAATATCAAAAACACTTTTCACAAAATATCTAAAATTAAAAATATCTAAAATGTGGAAAATCTATCCGGACGGTATGCCGTCGGTATACACCGGTATACTGGCAGTTTGCCAGCCAAGAAGAAAATATATAAGTTAGGAATTTTTTTAAAGCATTACGAAAACTAAGAAAATATGAAATATACTACAAAATACGTATCCGTATATAAATACCGATACTGTGAGACGAGTCTCCCAACTCTCCATAACTTAAAAATAAATTCCGTCCTCGAAATTTCCTAAATTTAGTCAAGCATGAAAACAAACCAAAGAGCTAAAAAATCATGTCAATCAAAACAAAGCATGACATGTTGGTTAGATAAAGACAACAGTAATATAAGTAAATGTGTAAGCAATAACATAACCACAATCAAGAAGGGATGGAAGCATATGAATAAATATGTCTCCTGAGTCAGTTGAGTAGGAGTAGGCCTACGCTGACTCCCAAAAATGGATAAGGGTCAAGTCTCAAAGTAAGTCGGTACCAATGACTTAGTCCAAGACATGACTCTACCCAGGACGTATCTTCGTAGTCGAGTGATAAATATCATGTATCTCAAGATACAAAGACAAAAGAGTGAGACAAAAAACTCTCATTCACTCAACGAATAGGTCAAGCCGACCGTTGTACTCCTGATATTGGTAAAATACAAGATCGTCGACAAGAACCCAAGATATACTGCCACTACCTGGCCTGCTACTGAAGGATAAATCAAAAGGACATAACTGAAAGAAGACCATGAAGATGGTACCTGAGGCTCCCGAGGTACTACTCTCATGCTGATACTAGAGCTGCCCCTGAGACTGCACATACAACTGCGCTCTGCGCTGCCTGACCCTCTGAGCTTGCGATGGCAGAGGATACTGTGCCAATGGCTGAACATCTAGTATTGGCCCTAACTGCTCATCCACTGTTGGAGGTGATGTCTGAGGCGAGTGAAAGGACTGAGGTGGTACATCTGGTGTAGCTGGTTGTCCTCGATATGTCGGATAGGGGAAAGTGCTAACTGAATGGTCCTCTGCATCACAGCGGAAGCATCAGCTACTGGCCACCCAACAAACTGATCTGAGATGCCCTATCTTGCCATAATAGGTACATGCTTCTTGTTCTCCCTGATACTGCTGCTGGTCTCTTTGTCTATGAGCCAGGGCCTGCATATACTGATGAGGCCTCTCCTGCTGGAATGCACGAGACTGCGTCGGTAAAGGCCTCTGAGCTCACTTCTGCTGAACTGGTGCTAGTACCCCGAACCATGGAACTGCAGATTGGAAGGATGAAGATCCAGCTGAACTCCTCCTGGGACAAACCCCTATCATATGGTCTGGTGATCCGCATGACAAACATAGAAAGTTGGCCCTCCGACAAGTAATATGAGTGTGTCCTCCCCTTCCACAGAAGGAACATACGACTAGTAACTCCTGGTGCTGGTGTGGATAATTATATGATGGTACTGGTGAGGGATGTCGGGGCGAAGAGCCTGACTTGGGTGCATGGTACCTCTTACGACCCTCAGTTCTAGATGTGGTCCTCCTGGCTATATGCTCGTGCTCTCGTACTGCCTCTACAGTAGGTCGGGCTCGATATGCTGACCGACTTGATGATTGGTACTGCTTGGCTCCACCTTCTGGCTGTAAGTCTTCGACTTCAAATACCTTTGGTATTCCTTGTCCCCTACGGTCTATCAATATCTGGATACTCTGCTAGAGAACGAGATCTTGTTGTTGTTGTGACTCCATCATATCCTTCATGATCTCTAGGAATGTATACACATCGGGATAATCTGATACTACCTCCGCTCGGGCTGCTGACTGTACTGGTGGTACAAGATGTCATTACTCTGGTGATGCCTCGACTAAATGATGATCTATCACTAGTACTGACTGATGAGGCTCTAGCTGAACTGGCAATATTGACTGCATAGGAACAACTGGCTGATCGAGAAGGATGGACATCACTGCCCTCAGGTCGACTCTCAACTCTGCTCCAGAATCCCGATTTGATTCTCCAGAACTGGCCTAACATAAGATCGCTGACCTGCCATCGGCAGAACCCAAACAAAATGATCGGAAGGATTAAGAACAGTGCCCCTGAAAGTTAAAAGACACAAGGATCAAATAGAGAGAACAAGAAAGATCAACGATCAAGGCAGATATCAGGTCAAAGGATCAGAGATATAGAATAACACAAAGGATATCAATAAAGGAGAATTGTGACTGAGATATCTAAACATCAGTAACCCCCACATATCTGATAAATCAGACCTGCATGGGCCACCACTAAAACCTATGTCACGCCCCAGAACCAGAATACTGACAAGTAGGGACGGACCAGGCCCGCTACGTATACCAAAGTACTCCAGTACTCCGAAATAATGTATAAGCTGTATAGACATGGGGGTTACTACTACAATCCAACAAGCAATCTTAGGTCAAGAATCCTAGGTATCTCAATCACAGGCAAATATGTAAAGTACAAGAAGTATGATTATCAGACATAAAATTGTAAAGCGTCCCAAACTATATATACATGGATGATCATGAAGCTAGTAATACAAAGTGAAGACTAGCCAGAGTAATAGTCATACATGATAAGCTCTAGCTATAGTCTAGAATACGCAAATCATGTTTAGGCCCGTAGGCTAAATGTCAAGTCCAAAACATGAGCTAAATACGTACTCGGAGGCTAAACGTCACAAAAAAATAATGTACATAACTAGTGGACGAAAAGAAGGAACCCACTCAGGTACTCTGGTGCTCTGGATAATCACCAACGAGTGGAAGATACAGAAGATCCTCGGGCATCTCTACCATATCTGGCCAAACAAAACCAGTGGGATCAGACCCCCAATAGCAAGTACCACAAAGGAAGCCAAACTATGAACTAAAACCAGCAATAATTAACATAGCAACGGATAGAGACAAAAATAAGCATATGCAAATCAAGACTCATGCGCTACCAATGTACTTATCTCGAGAATACGAAAGACAATAAGTAAAGCAACATGTAGCATAAAGTAAAGGACATGTGACATAATATAAAATGTGGACATGTGAATTAAACGAAAATATTTGAAGATGAGAGATAAACTGAACATGTGAGCATGTAAGATAACTCGGACAAATGAGCATGTTAAGTAACTGGAGCATGTGAGCATGTAAGATAACTGGGACATGTGAGCATGTTAAGTAACTGGAGCATGTGAGCATGTTAGATAATTAGGACGTATGAGCATGTTAGATCTATATAGAACGACAAATGATTAGATGACTTAGGAACTATTCCGGAACCCAAGTTACAACCCGTAAACCAAACAAGGACCGGGGTTGTAACCCTTCTCCTGACAGGACTTAACCTCTAATCATTTACCGACAAAAGTAAATCATAACAATGATGTACTGAAATAAATAAATCTAGACACTGCCTAAACAAACTAAACTAGACTGGACTCCATACAACCAACACGGCCAAGCAATTAGTACGGTTTTATACATTAGCTAACTAGGGTTATCACAATCCTAATTACTAACAAATACAAGTTTGAGAAATTCAAGTCCAATTACCTGTCTGCTACTACCTGAATGATCCAAGCCAAAAAAAAACAAGTATAGCAGACACACTGCAGTATGATACATATGTCCTAAGGAGGTGTCCCACTGGATGGTGTGCTAGAAGTGTGCTCATCCTGACAGATAGCTCCAAATCCCATGTATATATATAAGACCAAGTCCAAAGGGGGCAGCAGGTAACCGAGAAAATCGCCAATGATCTAGGTAATCAAGCTAGTCGTTTAGTCCTTAACATTTTTTTTTGTTGGATTCTGGGTGTGGCATTCTGCAGAATCTATCCTAGACATGAGACATGTGAGACTGGACAAAATCAAGAATGTGCACTATAATAAGCCACAACAAGAAAATATAATAAACTGGAAGCTAGGAGTGCGCTACGACGAGCCACTATAGAGAAATAAGGGAGTGTGCCATGACAGGCCACTATCATGTAAGCAAAAAAGGACATGTATCATGAGTGCGCCACGACAGACCACTATCTAGTAAGCAAGGAAGGCATGGCAACAATTATCATACCTTGTAAGAAAGAATCTATCAAAAAGACATATCATGGCATGTGGGAAACAATAATTAAAGCTAAGTACATTTCATAGAAAAATAAATGAACATGTGCTAGTGTCAAGTGTATATAGGGTGTACGATCATTCTCTAACTATGTAAGGTCATCTAATCATGTTAAGAATCATTATAGTCGAAGAAATTATCAAAAACGGACAAAAACAGACAAAAACAGACAAAAATAGCCTAAAACGGCATACCGGTGGTATACGACGGTATACCGGCGGTATACCGGCCTAAAGACAAAAAGTTTCTGATACAAAAATTGGCATACCGTCGGTATACTTTGGTATACCGTCAGAATTTTGACTTTCTAACAGCAACAAAATTTAGATTTTTGCCAAAACTTGTTTCGGCCATAAAAACTTCCTTCTAAATTAAAATTCAAATTTTCAAAAGTCAAAATTGCATAAAATTTAATTCCCTACAACATAGAAGTATTAGTTTTCACTAATCAAAATATTTGATAGACCAATATATCAAAATACTCCAAAAATAGGTTCTTGGGATACCGAAACGGGTTTTGATATCCACCAAACTCAAAATCTATGGTATAAAAACTAGGTGAGGGCCTCATATATGCATATGTGACCAAGATCCATGATGGTAACCCCAGTATCACTCTCAATACCGAGTTTTCCACTAAGTCGATGTTGGATTTTAACAGAGAATCAAGACCTAGTTCTAACCAAATTTAGAAACATACATATAGACGAGAATCATAAGAAAACATATTTAACAAAATGAGTTTGGGCAATTTTAAGCATCTAACACCAAGAAAAATAAAAATGACAACAAAATAATATGGTTCATGGATTTGGCAAGATGTACTTGCCTAGGTTAAGCTCCAAGCCTAATCTTCTACTCCTCCTCCTAGGAGGGTTAGACACCACTCCCAAGGCCTCAAGGCCAAGCTCATGGCAAGCTCCAAGAGGGAGAGAATGGAAGAAGAAATAAAGAGAGAGTGAAGAGAATAAAAAGAGGGAGGAGAGTGAAAGTGAAATGGTATATATAGAAGGAGAAATTAATCTTAGCCGTTGGATCATGATTCATGTCAAAATCTAAGTCAATCGTGGCCATCCAAACAAAACCAAATATCCAATGGGTAATAGGGTGCATCTATACTATTCATGAAAATATTTAAACACTATTCATCAAAATATCCAAAATACTATTCACGAAAATATCGAAAACACTATTCACAAAATATCTAAAATTGAAAATATCTAAAATGTAGAAAATCTATCCGGACGGTATGCCGTCGGTATACACCGGTATACTGGTGGTTTGCCGGCCAAGAAGAAAATATATAAGTTAGGAATTTATTTAAAGCATTGCGAAAACTAAGAAAATATGAAATATACTACAAAATACGTATCCGTATATAAATATCGATACTGTGAGACGAGTCTCCCAACTCTCCACAACTTAAAAATAAATTCCGTCCTCGAAATTTTCTAAATCTAATCAAGCATGAAAACAAACCAAAGAGCTGAAAAATTATGTCAATCAAAACAAAGCATGACATGTTGGTTAGATAAAGACAACAGTAATATAAGTAAATGTGTAAGCAATAACACAACCACAATCAAGAAGGGATGGAGGCATATGAATAAATATGTCTCCTGAGTCAGTTGAGTAGGAGTAGGCCTACGCTGACTCCCAAAAATGGATAAGGGTCAAGTCTCAAAGTAAGTCGATACCAATGACTTAGTCCAAGACATGACTCTACCCAGGACGTATCTTCGTAGTCGAGATATGTGATAAATATCATGTATCTCAAGATACAAAGACAAAAGAGTGAGACGAATAACTCTCATTCACTCAACGAATAAGTCAAGCCGACCGTTGTACTCCTGATATTGGTAAAATACAAGATCGTCGACAAGAACCCAAGATATACTGCCACTACCTGGCCTGCTACTGAAGGATAAATCAAAAGGACATAACTGAAAGAAGACCATGAAGATGGTACCTGAGGCTCCCGAGGTACTACTCTCATGCTGATACTAGAGCTGCCCCTGAGACTGCACATACAACCGCGCTCTGTGCTGCCTGACCCTCTGAGCTCGCGATGGCAGAGGATACTGTGACAATGGCTGAACATCTAGTATTGGCCCTAACTGTTCATCCACTGTTGGAGGTGATGTCTGAGGCGAGTGAAAGGACTGAGGTGGTACATCTGGTGTAGCTGGTTGTCCTCGATATGTCGGATAGGGGCAAGTGCTAACTGAATGGTCCTCTGCATCTCAGCGAAAGCATCGGCTACTGGCCACCCAACAAACTGATCTGAGATGCCCTATCTTGCCACAATAGGTACATGCTTCTTGTTCTCCCTGATACTGCTGGTCTCTTTGTCTATGAGGCAGGGCCTGCATATACTGATGAGGCCTCTCCTGCTGGAATGTACGAGACTGCGTCGGTAAAGGCCTCTGAGCTCACTTCTGCTGAACTGGTGCTGGTACCCCAAACCATGGAACTGCAGATTGGAAGGATGAAGATCCAGCTGAACTCCTCTTGGGACAAACTCCTATCATATGGTCTGGTGATCCGCATGACAAACATAGAAAGTTGGCCCTCCGATAAGTAATATGAGTGTGTCCTCCCCTTCCACCGAAGTAATATATGACTGGTAACTCCTGGTGCTGGTGTGGATAATTATATGATGGTACTGGTGAGGGATGTCGGGGCGAAAAGCCTGACTTGGGTGCATGGTACCTCTTACGACCCTCAGTTCTAGATGTGGTCCTCCTGGCTATATGCTCGTGCTCTCGTACTGCCTCTACAGTAGGTCGGGCTCGATATGCTGACTGACTTGATGATTGGTACAGCTTGGCTCCACCTTCTGGCTGTAAGTCCTCGACTTCAAATACCTTTGGTATTTCTTGTCCCCTACGGTCTATCAATATCTGGATACTCTGCTAGAGAACGAGATCTTGTTGTTGTTGTGACTCCATCATATCCTTCATGATCCCTAGGAATGCATACACATCGGGATGATCTGATACTACCTCTGTTCGGGCTGCTGACTGTACTGGTGGTACAGGATGTCCTGACTCTGGTGATGCCTCGACTAAATGATGATCTATTACTAGTACTGACTGATGAGGCTCTAGCTGAACTGGCAATACTGACTGTATAGGAACAACTGGCTGATCGAGAAGGATGGACATCACTGCCCTCAGGTCGACTCTTAACTTTGCTCCAGAATGTCGAGTTTGATCCTCCAGAACTGGCCTAACATAAGATCGCTGACCTGCCATCGGCAGAACCCAAACAAGATGATCGGAAGGATTAAAAATAGTGCCCCTGAATGTTAAAAGACACAAGGATCAAATAGAGAGAACAAGAAAGATCAACGATCAAGGCAGATATCAGGTCAAATATCAGGTCAAAGGATCAGAGATATAGAATAACACAAAGAATATCAATAAAGGAGAATTGTGACTGAGATATCTAAACATCAGTAACCCCCACATATCTGATAAATCAGACCTGCATGAACAACCACTAAAACCTATGTCACGCCCCAGAACCAGAATACTGGCAAGTAGGGACGGACCAGGCCCGCTACGTATACCAAAGCACTCTAGTACTTCCGAAATAATGTATAAGCTGTATAGACATGGGGGTTACTACTACAATCCAACAGGAAATCCTAGATCAGGAATCCTAGGTATCTCAATCATAGGCAAATATGTAAAGTACAAGAAGTATGATCATCAGACATAAAATAGTAAAGCGTCCCAAACTATATATACATGGATGATCATGAAGCTAGTAATACAAAGTGAAGACTAGCAAGAGTAATAGTCATACATGATAAGCTCTAGCTATAGTCTAGAATACGCAAATCATGTTTAGGCCCGTAGGCTAAATGTCAAGTCCAAAACATGAGCTAAACACGTGCTCGGAGGCTAAACGCAACAAAAGAATAATGTACATGACTAGTGGGCGAAAAGAAAGAACCCACTCAGGTACTCTGGTGCTCTGGGTAATCACCAACGAGTGGAAGGTACGAAAGATCCTCGGACATCTCTACCATATCCGGCCAAACAAAACCAGTGGGGTCAGACCCCCAATAGCAAGTACCACAAAGGAAGCCAAACTATGAAGTAAAACTAGCAATAACTAACATAGCAACGGATATAGACAAAAATAAGCATATGCAAATTGAGACTCATGTGCTACCAATGTACTTATCTCGAGAATAGAAAAGACAATAAGTAAAGCAACATGTAGCATAAAGTAAAGGACATGTGACATAATGTAAACTATGGACATGTGAATTAAATGAAAACATGTGAAGATGTGAGATAAACTGAACATGTGAGCATGTAAGATAACTGGGACAAGTGAGCATGTTAAGTAACTGGAGCATGTGAGCATGTAAGATAACTGGGACATGTGAGCATGTTAAGTAACCGGAGCATGTGAACTTATTAGATAACTGGGACATGTGAGCATGTTAGATCTATATAGAACGACAAATGATTAGATGACTTAGAAACTATTCCGGAACCCAAGTTACAACCCGTAAACCAAACAAGGACCGGGGTTGTAACCCTTCTCCTGAAGAGGACTTAATCTCTAATCATTTACCGGCAAAAGTAAAGCGTAACAATGATGTACTGAAATAAATAAATCCAAACACTGCCTACACAAACTAAACTAGACTGGACTCCATACAACCAACACGGCCAAGCAATGAGTACGACTTTATACATTAGCTAACTAGGGTTATCACAACCCTAATTACTAACAAATGCAAGTTTGAGAAATCCAAGTCCAATTACCTGCCTGCTACTAACTGAATGATCCAAGCCAAAAAGAAAACAAGTATAGCAGACACACTGCAGTATGATACATGTGTCCTAAGGAGGTGCCCCACTAGACGGTGTGCTGGAAGTGTGCTCATCCTGAAAGATAGCTCCAAATCCCATGTATATATATAAGACCAACACCAAAGGGCAGCAGGTAACCGGGAAAATCTCCAATGATCTAGGTAATTAAGCTAGTTGTTTAGTTCTTAACATTTTCTTGTTGGATTCTAGGTGTGGCATTCCGCAGAATCTATCCTAGACATGAGACATACGAGACTGGACAAAAGCAAGAATGTACACTATAACAAGCCACAACAAGAAAATATAATAAATTGGAAGCTAGGAGTGCGCGCTACGACGAGTCACTATAGAGAAATAAGGGAGTGCGCCATGACAGGCCACTATCATGTAAGCAAAGAAGGACATGTATCATGAGTGCGCCACGACGGGCCACTATCTAGTAATCAAGGAAGGAATGGCAACAATTATCATAGCTTGTAAGAAAGAATCTATCAAAAAGACATATCATGGCATATGGGAAACAATAATTAAAGCTAAGTACATTTCATAAAAAATGATTGAACATGTGCTAGTGTCAAGTGTATATAGGGTGTACAATCATTCTCTAACTATGTAATATCATCTAATCATGTTAAAAAATTATTATAGTCGAAGAAAATATCAAAAACGGACAAAAACGGACAGAAACGGACCAAAACAGACAAAAACAGCCTAAAACGGCATACCGACGGTATACCGGCGGTATTCTGGCGGTATTTCGGCCTAAAGACAGAAATTTTATGGTGCAAAAATCGGCATACCATCGGTATACTTCGGTATACCATCGGAATTCCGACTTTCTAAACAGCAACAAAATCTAGATTTTTGCCAAAACTTGTTTCGGCCATAAAAACTTTATTTTGAATCGAAATTCAGATTTTCAAAAGTCAAAATCACATAAAATTTAATTTTCTATAACATGGAAGTATTAGTTTTCACAAATCAAAAAATTTGATAGACCAATATATCAAAATACTCCAAAAATAGGTTCTTGGGATACCGAAACGGGTTCCGATATCCACCAAACTCAAAATCCATGGTATACAAACTAGGTGAGGACCTCATATATGCATATGTGACCAAGATCTATTATGGTAACCCCAGTATCACTCTCAATACCGAGTTTTCTACTAAGTCGATGTTGGATTTTAACAGAGAATCAAGACCTAGTTCTAACCAAATTTAGAAACATGCATATAGACGAGAATCATAAGAAAAACATATTTAACAAAATGAGTTTGGAAAATTTTAAGCATTTAACACCAAGAAAAATAAAAATGACAACAAAATAATATGGTTCATGGATTTGGCAAGATGTACTTGCCTAGGTTAAGCTCCAAGCCTAATCTTCTACTCCTCCTCCTAGGGGGGTTAGACACCACACCCAAGGCCAAGCTCATGGAAAGCTCCAAGGGGGAGAGAAGGGAAAAATAAATGAAGAGAGGGTGAAGAGAATGAAAAGAGAGAGGAGAGAGAAAGTGAAATGGTATATATAGAAGGAGTAATTAATCTTAGCCGTTGGATCATGATCCATGTCAAAATCTAAGTCAATCGTGGCCATCCAACAAAACCAAATATCCAATGGGTAATAGGGTGCATCTACACTATTCATGAAAATATCTAAACACTATTCATCAAAATATCCAAAACACTATTCATGAAAATATCGAAAACACTATTCATGAAAATATCTAAAATTAAAAATATCTAAAATGTGGAAAATCTATCCGGACGGTATGCCGTCGGTATACACCGGTATACTGGCGATTTGCCGGCCAAGAAGAAAATATAAAGTTAGAAATTTTTTTTTAAAGCATTACGAAAACCAAAAAATACGAAATATACTACAAAATACGTATCCATATATAAATTTCGATACTGTGAGACGAGTCTCACAAAAATTATCCATATTATTAGATTGATTATATAATGAAGAATAATACCTGATCACTTCTCCCTCAATATCTAGATCTGTTGATTTAAGAGCACCATTAGCGCCCAAAATCGGACCAACCATATTTCTATGTTGCCAAGCTTTAATAGTAGAGTGGAAGAATTTGGTACAACGATCTCCGTCTCTAAGCCATGAGCATTTCGCTTGTTGTTGAAGGCGAACTTCCTCGTGAAACCGGGATTGGCGAACTGCATTTCCTGCTCCTTCGAAACAAGACCTGCATCCATGGAAGAAGATTGAACTTGTGATTGCAAAACTTGCAATTCCTACTATAACGTGGCAATGTTAAAGGCTGGCCTCCTCTTATTTCAAACCTTCAGAGCACTTCTCACTTGTTTAAGTCTCTAAATAACACAAAATTGTGGATTTCCGATAACTAGAGCATTAAGTCCTACATCCATAGCATCTTTGTACCCCTCCCTTAACGACCAAGAATTGTCAAATTGGAACGGCCGACGATGTGTCGGAGTCACCTCTTGAAGCCGAATCAGTAGGGGAGTATGGTCACTAGTACCACATGGATGTCCCTCTGCCTTGACACTAGCGAATAACCCCAACCAGGTCTGATTACATAGGGCTCTGTCCAGCTGACACACAACCCGATTATGCGCTGAACTATTACTCCATGTCCATAAATGTCCAGTTCGAGCCATACATGTAAGTCCAGAGGCTAAGAGACAATCTTGGAAGTCTGCCAAGATGGGGGCCGGAACGTGTCTTCCTCCTATCTTTTCAGTCTCCGAGACCATTGCATTAAAGTCACCACACAAGACCAACGGCGAGTGTTCCGCAATGTCTGTAGCAACTTTAACCAAATCCTTCCAAAGTTGAAATCGACGACGACGATCATTGTGACCGTAGACCGCTCCGACCATAATACATAATCCCCCTCGATTTGTTAACTCCAACACTATGAGTTGTTCCGATAGGAACTTCAACTGTCCTGACCACACACGTGAATCCCACATCATCCAAATGCGAGCCACCCCACTGACCACACTGTTATGAACAGAATTCCAGTGAACAGGAGTACGGCTTTGTAACCTGTTAGAAGACTTTATTTTGCTCTCCAAAATAGACACAACCGAGCATTTATGATTCTTGATCATGCTGATAACCTCTCTCCAACGACCAATTGAGTTGCACCTTCGGACATTCCATGTAAGGATAGACATGGATAATCAATGTAGGGGATTGTCCTCCAAAGCATGCATACCCTCCCTCGGACTAGTAGGGATAGTATATGTCTGAGCCAAGCTTCCTTGTATATCATTCGAAGAAGCAGGACATTGGGCTGTATCCTGGAGTAGACGAACCCACGCTGGATTTGCAACAGTTAATTCCTTGCCGCTAATCGAGCCTTGCCTGCTTATTTCTCCTCTCATATAATCTGTAACTGGACCATTTCCATTAGTCTTGGCCGCCTTTCTGTTTCTAGTTAACCTACTCGTAATATCCGAGTCATCTCTCTCGTCCGCCCCTTTCGCATTATTTCCCTGACGGTGGATCGGAGAATACCCCAGGCTTGAATCCCCTGCAAGGACCAGAGCAAGGTTACCTACACAGGATTGTGGTGTGTGTGTCTCCGGCGTCTGTCTTTTGCCTAGTACAGAAGGTGTAACCGCTTCTTCTACATCCAAGGATTCCTCTTCTCGAGATTCCATCTCCATCTGCATTCCCTCACTCAATTCATTTTGTCGTTGCTGCCTCTCGTTGTTTATGATGGCCGCGTCTTCCATCTCATGAAGATGTACTCGATCCTCCTCTACGTCCCGTTAGTATGTCCGAAGCAACTGCACATGGACCCTGAAGGCGGAACCCATTCATAGTCAATCTCCTGAAGGCGGAACCCATCCAGTGCGACTCCGCTGGAACTTTTCGCCTCTGCCGAGATCATCTGCTAGACCAATCCCTACCCGCGCTGCCGGCGGCTTGTTCCTACGACGTCTCTCCAACGTCGTCCACCCTCCCGCTATTTCTTGTACATCACCATCCGCCTTCGAGCCTACCTCAGGATCATCCAGATTTTGGGCCTCCTCCTCCGTAAAAGTCCCTTTTGTCGCCTCCATGAACACGAGGAAACCCTAACCCTAGCGCCGTTTTCTCCATGAAAACATATATATATACTAGTGGATAACCCATGCCATAATGGCACGGACACGAATCCGGCCTTCTCGACGTAGGCATGCAGACACCGGACCAGTGCCAGGAAATTCCGGACGGAGACGCGGCCTCCGAACTCGGCCTTCTCGACTTAGGCGTGCAGGCACCGGACCAGCGCCAGAGACCCGAGCCCGGCGGAGGCGGACACGGCAAAGACCACGGTGGCGGCATTCGGGGCGGCGTGGGGCCTCATGGAGGCGAAGACGCGCAGGGCCATCGCGGGACGTCCGAGGGCGGCGGTCCAGGAGATGACGTCCCTGTGCGGCATTCCGTTGAACACCCGCAAGGAGTGGTCGGCGGAGCCGCGTCGGGAGTAGGCGGTGAGCAGGACGGTCTGCACGAAGGGGTAGGCTCGAAATTCGAGGAGGAGGGCGTGTGCGTGGAGCGACCTGGTGGCAGCGACGGTGTTAAGCAAGGAAGAGAAGGTGTGGGAGTCGGGAGGGACGCGACGGCGGAGCATTTGGGAGTAGATGGAGAGTGGGTCGGCGGAGATGGCGATGGCGGTGTTGAAGGAGAAGGGGTTGGGGTTGGTCATGGCGGAGAAGAGAGAGGCGGCGAAGGAAGGGTCGGCGTCGGCGGCGCGGTGGAGGAGGATGCTTGCGACGAAGGGGTTGCGGAAGAGGCCGGCGACGACGGCGTGGACGAGGATGGAGCGGAGGCAGCGGAGGGAGGGGCAGTGCAAGAGGAGCTGGAGGTGGGGGTGCCGTTGGAACAACCGGTTGCTCCGCACCCAACATGGGACTTCTTTCTCTCTTATAGAGAGAGGGACAATTTAGTCCTTTTATCATCGTTGAACCAAAGCACATGGGTCGGACCAAAAACCTACTGTGCTATATATATATATATCATCAACCTAATTATTTAAAAAAAATCTTATAACTGTCACCCTCTCGTAAATTTTTTTAAAGTTCTATTTAATTTAAATTCTTATTTAATATAAACTATTTTAATATAATTAAAATAATTAAATGATACTATCAAAAAGATACATCAAAAACTTTAAAAAACATATCTATTGCAATTTATAATTAAAATTACATTTAAACTATTTTACTTTATTTAATTTCTATCTAATTATTTAATAATTTTAGCAATTATTTGAAAATATTAGGGAAAAAAATTACGTGTGATCATGTAATTATCACTAGTCTTCTACTATATAATGCGGCTTGGAAACGGCTCAAAAGTGAGTTGTCCAAGCCGTATGTATATCATCATCAATTTAAATAAACTAAAAAAAATACCAAGTCCAGCGGTTCTTGTGATTACTGATGAGAGGTATAAGACCCTGGCTGGGTGGCGAAAGATTAGTGGATCGAGCCACAGGGGCGTATTACTCCTTCCATTTATTTGGTGGGAGTTGGGGGGCAGTGGGCCCAACAGGCATGCAATGCAGGGTGTACAAATTCTCGTGCGTATCACCGGACATCTGAAAAAAAACTAAAAACTAAATAAAAATAACTAAACAACTACCCAAATGCTCTATTAGTTAAAATTTAACTATGTATTAACTATCTATATAATTAATTTATAATTAAATAATTCTAACTCAAGTTGTTAAGATAGAAGGCAATTTTTTTGGTTACTTGAGTTCAGTTCATAAGAATGACATTTCTCTTATAGTAAATATATATATATATATATATATATATATATATATATATATATATATATATATATATATATATATATATATATATATATATATATATATATATATATATTTATTTATTTTTAATATTTTTTGCATGTGCACGTTATTACTATACATAATATGGTTTGAAAATGGCTCAAAAGTGAGTCATCCAAGCCGTATATATTTCATCAACCCACTAAACTAAATTTAAAATAATAATAAATAGCTAACATATAATACTAGTTATTTAAAAATTAAGTAAGTATTTAAATATTTAATATGATTTAATTCTAACTCAAGTAGTTAAGGTAGGAGATATTTTTCTTTATTGCTTGAGTTCAAATCCTAGGACTGATAATTTTTTAGTCTTAATTTGTTTTAACATTCTTCCCCCCCCACCCCCCCCCCCCCCCCCCCCCCCCCCGCACCACCGCCCACCCCCCCCCCCCCCATATATATATATATATATATATATTTTTTTTTTTTTACACCGACCAAAAGTCTTGCGGGGGAAGCCCGTGGATCCGCGACCGTTGGATTGAGCCCCCCGCCCCCCTCCTCTCTCTTTGGTGCGCACGATCGAACGATCACGGATCCGCAGGGCTCCCGAACGGTATATATATATATATATATATATATATATATATATATATATATATATATATATATATATATATATATATATATATATCAGGCCCGACTCAAGGGGGAGGCGGACTAGGCCTGCGCCTAGGGCCTCCTCCCCCAAGGGGACCTCAATTTTTTTTTTTTTTTTTTTTGTAAACTACAGTTTTTTTTTTGGCCTTTACAGGAAAAAAATGTAATGACCATTGTTCGTATTACGTATCTCGGTATAAGTGTACGTATTTAGACCCATATTGCATGTTTTCTTGGTTGGTTCGGTCCAACTTGACTTGGTTCGGCTTGGTTTGCATGGTTCGATTTTATGTGAACCACTCCCACCTACCCCCCACTTTCATTAAATAATCCCACCTACCACCACCACTTTCAATAAATATCCCACCACTCATTTCTCTCTCTTCATTACTTCTTCTTCTCCACCATTACTTCTTCAACCACCAGAGAGAGATAGAGAGAGTGGGAGAGCTTAGGCAAGTGCACCTTGCTTCATGGAGGAAGTCCATTTTTATTGTTTCATTGTCTTCCTCATGTGTTTCTAAACCACTTTAGTACTTGTCATTTTTTATTTCCATGGTTAAATTTTGTAGATCTAGCTTTGTGGTATTTTTGGTTTTCAGGACTTTTGATCCATCACACTTGCATATTTTGCTAAGTGGATGATACCATGATTGCAGAGAAGCTCGTTAGGTCCAATTTGACCTATGGAATGTTGTTGAGCCGCATGGACATTTTGGCACTCAGCCGCATGAAGCAAAGTTACATTTAATGCATATAGCCGCATGCCTATGGCCAACGTATTGTATTAATGCATGCATGCCAACATTTAGCTTTAGCCACATGTCAAATCAATGCATTAGTGCATTGGCATTAAATGCATTAATAATAAAAGCATTCACGTGCCCTGGGCAATTAATGCCTTAGCACAAGAATGTACCAGCCTGTGCATTTGCTTGGAATACCAAGCAGAGCCGCATATGGCCATCCCAGCAAAGGGAGCCGCATGCTTAGGCAACACTAAAATGCATTATAATAACCATGCATTAATTTCTCAATGCAGCCGCATGCATTTCTCAATGCAGCCGCATGTATTCCTCCCACTCAATGCATTCATTGCATTATGAAAATGCATTATACTAACTATGCATTAATTTCTCTATGCAGCCGCATGCATTTCTTCCACTCAATGCGTCAACAACAAGCCGCATAGGCTTCTGAGGCTTAAGAAACCGCATGCATGGCACTCAATGCATTTAATGCATCATGAAAATGCATTATGATATCCATGCATTAATAGCAGCCGCATAGGCTCTGAGACTTTAGTGCTTTAAGCATTTTAGTCCCTCATAATTAATTCTTTAGTGCTTTAAGCATTTTAGTCCCTAATATTTAATTCCTTAGTGCTTTAAGCATTTAAGACCCTCACATTTATTTCTTAATGCTTTAAGCTTTAAGTACTTTATATTTATTACTTAAAGCTTTATACACTTAAGGCCTTAATGTTTATCTTTTATACTTTAGTCCTTAGGAATGCGATTAAATGCATCATAGCCGCATGAAAATTTTCCGAGCCGCATGGGTCCCCCACAGCCCTTGTCCCTTTTAATATTTAATTACTAAATGTGTACTTGTGCTAATTAATTGTTCTCTGACACGATGGTGATCCGTAGTGGTGTACTTTGACATGACATGATAGTGGCCCGACGCGGCGCACTCCTAACAGTAAGCATGACATGACAAGGTTGAATGGGCTGGACACCGTGGATGATTGCGTTTGTACAATTAAACAGATAGTTGTTGCATCATGTCTAGGACAGGGATCCCTGAGTACCACGGTCAGGGGTACCCACTGTAAATGGCTAAGGCTAATAACTAGAATAATTCAGTAGTCATGAGAGATCTCTCCAGCTACAGGCGATCCCGTTATCCCGGCCACCATTGTGGGACTTGCAGCCTGCCGACGAGTAGGGCACAAGTCTAAATTCACTGATATGTGGAAAAGAACGATGCACTGTTTAATGAACCCAAGTCGCCTGGATAACCTGGATTAGCTGCAGGGCTTGTGGCTGGAGGAACATCTAACTGCATGTTGTGGCAATTTAGTTAGCTAATGTAGAAAGCCGTAGTCACTGATTGGCCGGGATCGATTGTATGGTGTGGTATCAGTGCTCGAATATTGCAAGCTTGATCGCATGATTGTCACTCTTAACAAAAAAGATCAGAGGCTAAGTTCGGTTCAGACGAAGGGTTACAACCCCGGTCCTTGTTTGGTTTAAGGGTTGTAACCTGGCTCCCGGAGTAGTTCTAAGTCCTCTCTTCGTTTATTGTATTATTGCACCCCACGTCATGCTTGTAAAGTTTTACCTTACCAACAGATATTGGAGACGGAGTTCTATTCAGGTGAAGGGTTGCAACCCCGGTCCTTGTTTGGTTTAAGGGTTGTGACCTGGCTACTTGAATGGTTCCCTCGTACTCCATCATGACTGTTGTTATTCTTTTACCTTCAGTTCTTTTAACTGCTTTGTTTATATTTCTAATGTGCTGGTTTTAGTTCTTAAGTGAAGCCTCCTTTGTGGCACATGCTTTTTTTGGGATCTGATCCAGCTGGTTTTGTGTGGCCAGATTTCGGAGCTACCTCAGAGGATCTACCGACCTTTCAGCCCGATGGTGACCATCAGGCGTGACCAGGACAACGAGTGGGTTTATTTTTGCTCTCCCACTCTATTGTAAAATTTTTATTTTGAGACGTTTAGCCGGCGAGCACCTGTTAGCTCGTATTGCATACCTTATTATTGTCTGCCTACGGGCTGCAACATGATTGATAGATCCTAGGGTTGATCATGTATGACTAAACTCTTGCTAGTCCTCACATTTTGTAACGACTAGCTTCATGATCAACTGGATATGTAATGTTTGGGACGCCTTATTATTGTATATTTGGTGATCGTATATCTTGTAACTTTACTCGCTTGCTTGAGATTGAGACAATTAGGCTTGTTATTGACCATAAGAGACTGATGGATTGTAGTTAAACCCTCATGTATCTAGACAGCCGTGACCGTATAGTGGGATGGATTTCATTTCATTATACGTAGCTGGCTATGTATGCCCCCGCTCTCCAGTATTCTGGTTCTGGGACGTTACAAAAAAAAACCAACAGCTTTGTCTGGCCCACCGCCCATGGGCAAACAAACTAAAAAAAAAAAACTAGCTAAGGCATGCGGCCTCCCTATGAAGTCCATGCAAAAAAAAAAAAATCTAGCTAAGGCCTGTGGCTCCCTACGAAGTCCATGTTGCTTCCTTAAAGGCTAGGTTTTAAAGAAACATTGGTCATTATGCCTCTATCTCCTTCCTCTCCCTTCCGAAAATTGCTCTCAACAGGAAGAAAACTGGAAATATCCTCTCCCTCCCGCATGTATTTCTCTAATTCTCTTCTTTAATTGTAACATCTCTTTTCTTTTCCTTTTTCTTGTAAATTTAATATAAATTTGGGCATTTGTTTGGCTATTTGATAGCTAATATCATCTCACAGTATCTATGAATAGGTATGTAAAATCTATAAATAGCTAACTGAGAATGTAATTGTTGAATTTATAAGAAAAATTTTATAGAGGAGTGAGGGCCTCATTTATGGAACTTGTTTAGGACCTCCAAACTGCTGGAGTCGTCCTGATATATATATATATATATATATATATATATATATATATATATATATATATGAGAAAGGATCCGCATCCCCTCATTTTTTGCATCCCCAAGCCTCCCCATGTTAGCACGATGTGCTTTAAGTTATCTAATCTTAACCATTGGTAAATCAACGGTTAAGATTAGCTGACTTAAAGAACCATCCAACGGATGTTAACATGAGGATGCTTAGGGATACAAAAAATGAGGGGATATCCCCTCCTCTCTCTCTCTCTCTCTCTCTCTCTCTCTCTCTCTCTCTCTCTATATATATATATATATATATATATATATATATATATATATATACTTCCTGCAACGTCCCTGTCCACCAGACCCCCACACGCAACTCCAGATGCAACTGTCGTGACTTCTGCAAAATGATAAATTTAAGAAGTTACAGCTGCTGTTGCACCATTTGGGCGTGTTGCACCATTTGGGCGTGTTGCACGGTTCATGAAAGTGAAGTTAAAATTGACACACTACCTATAGACTTGTAAGTAAAGACTAAAGGTAAAAGATTTTTCCACTCAGTGTGGTTTTGATCAAAAGTATGTTTGTGGTCATCCAGAATAGTTTGCTGTGACGACAGGATTATATATACAGAAAATTTACTTCAAAGTACCAAATTTTGACAAAATTATGGTAAAGATAACATGTTTGGAAAAATTACCAATGGAGATACTTTCCTCCAATCAGTCTGGCGGAAATCTTACGGAGTGTGAATTTTTGCACACGTGAAGTTGGAATTTGTTGCTTGATGTTGATCTTTTTTTTTTCTCACGAAGTCAAAGATGCACTATTCCCGCCAGACTGACACGTCCAATTTCCGTCAGTCGGTCTGGCAGAATGTTTCTTTACTTGCAATTTTGCAAAATTTGTTACTCTCAGCATAATTTAGCTTAAATTTGGTACTCTGGAGCAAATTTTCTGTTATATATAGAGGTTCTATCTGAGGATCAATTATAATTTCAAAAACGCAAATGGCTGCATCTTCTTTCCTTCTGTCCCTTCCTTGTATGCCTACTACTACTACTGCCCTTCCTATCTGGCGAAACTCGAGTAGCCAAACCCGAGTTGTAGCTACAACGGATGCACAGAGATCATTTGCAGTTCCACTCCGAAGATCAGCAAATTATCCAACAAGCTTGTGGGACAACAGCTACATACAGTCTTTGAAGATCGACTCTATGGTAATCATGACAAACTATAATGCACGTACATAAAACTTTACAAGCTCTCTACTAATGGAGTGGAGTAGCCATATAATTTTGAATGGTTTGTAGGAAAAAGATGTTACGAGGATCAACATGCTCAAGGAGTACGTCAAGCGAACGTTGGACGAGGAGGAGCAAGCTTTTCGCAGGCTGGAGATAATTGACACCCTTTGCCAACTTGGCGTGGCGTATCATTTTGAACAGGAGATCGAGAATGTCTTAGGAACCATATATAAATCAGTGGAGTCCATGACAAACGTGGAGATCATGAAAGAAGACCTTCATTATGCATCCTTATTATTTAGACTTCTAAGGGAGCATGGGTACAATGTTTCACAAGGTTAGGAATTTTTTGGACTCTTCCGATCGAGAGAAATTAATGGAACACAAAAAAAAGGCGAATGTTAAAGGCCACCCCATTTTCAGACAACCATCCTACTAAGGGCAACCAAAATTGAACAAGATTACTAAGGACAACCCCCTCGGCGGCGTCGGCCCGGCCGAGCACCCCTCCCGCCGCTTCTCCGAGGTCCACAACCTCATCCCCATTCACAACCTCCTCGCTGAGCACCCCTCCTTCCGCCTGGAACTTACGGAGTCGGTGGACAGACCTCCATGGACGGCGCCGAGCTTCTCCTCCACCTTTGGAGGATCGACGAGCTCGTCGCTGTCCTCCTCCGCGTTCGCGTGGAGCTTACGACCTGGAAGAAGAAAATTGGGGGGGGGGGGGGGGGGGGGGGGGGGGGGGCAAATTGACGAATCTCTCCATAAACCCTAGATCCGGACCAGGAAACCCTAGACTTTTTACGAACTCACCATGATTGGAAAGGTTGGAGAGGAGGAGAATGGAAGGGAGAGCCCACTTCCTCATGGCTGAGAAATTTCTTTTCCCTCCGCCTCCCTCCCCATGGCGAGGACTGCAGGCCAATCTGCAGTCATGTCTTCACTTTGGACTGCAGGCAAGTCCTGCAGTCACTGTAGGTTGAAAGTTTTAAAAAAAAATCTATCAATCGAGGACTGCAGACAAGCACTGCAGTCCTATCTTCACTTTGGACTGCAGGCAAGCCCTGCATTCCTCGATTGACAAAAGCGGGGTGGCCCTTAGTGTTTTCAAAATGACAAACTTGTAATTTTTTTAAAATTTTAAATTGGTGGCCCTTAGTAAAAAGGGGGTGGCCTTTAACATTTGCCAAAAAAAAGTACATAATGAAGGAATTGCCAACTAGTATTAAAAAGTGTTATGCCTTGTTGTTGCTGATTATTAATTGCTTATCCAGATGTTTTGAACATCTTCAAGGACATCAAAAATGGTACGTTCATTGATACGAAAGGATTACTCAGTCTGTATGAAGCTTCATATCTTGCAAAAGAAGGGGAGGACATGTTGGATGAAATGAGACATTTCGCTTCCAAACATCTCCAGGAACTAACGGTATCATTAGAACCTTCTCAAAGGGAGCATGTTGTTCGCTCGTTGGAGCTTCCGCTTACTTGGAGGACGGCAAGATTGCATTCCTGGTACTTCATCCACGCCTACCAGAAGATGGAGAACTAGGATCAGAATCTACTTGAACTAGCTAAGCTAGACTATAACAAGCTTCAAAGCATGTACAAGAGAGAACTTAAAACATTGTCGAGGTGATTACTATTAAACTTTACTCATATATATATATATATATATATATATATCCAAGCCTCCTAGCTCATGTGGTTAGGAGAGGGGGCTCACTTGGGGGAGGTCCCAAGTTCGAGCCCCCTCCTGGGCACGGACGGCTACATGGTCGCGGTCCGGTGCTGGGGGCCCTAAGAAATGGAATATATATATATATATATATATATATATATATATATTCCTTCTTGTGCGGGACTGTATTTACGGGAAAGTACGGGAATGGATGGGTCTAGCAATTAAGGTCTTTAGTTGCCAGCAATTAATTGTAAATGGACAGCTCTCCATCTCCATTAAGACACATGATTTCAACAAGCATCTCCATCTCCATCGTCAAGTCGCTCACCTCTTCATCGACTTAGTCGGAACCTCGAGAAGCGGTTGATGAAGCACATCGAGTTAATCTTTCTATGCGTGTCGACCAAGGTCATCACGGTCGGCGTCAGCTTCTGGATCACCCTCTATAGGCTCTCCGGCTGCACGAGGCACACGTGGAAGTCCTGGCGGAGTAGATCGCTAGTGCCTCCCCTTCCTCTACATCGAACATGTCCTCTCTCAAGTCCATCATCTTAGTCATTATCAGAAACCTCAAGATGAGCTTCCACGAACCACCGTATCGTCGCTTCATTGCCTCCCTTTCCTCTGACGTCGTCGGGTTGAAGATGGCTCTTTGACAATACATTTCAAGTGTTGTAACCTCAGTCATCGACAGATCGAAGTAGGGGTCAAAATTAGTAGCGTGCCGAAAATACAGATCGGCTTGGTGGACCTTGATCTCCGGTGCGACTGCAGAGGTTTTTGGAGAAACTGTTGGATATTTATTCAATTTTCTTCACTTAAAATCTGCATACAAAATAAATTGTATAAATGTTACCGGCCTCCGGAAAAGTCGCGCACGTAGCACTGTCCTAAGAGTTAGTCCGGGTCTATGTGCAGACTGGATCTGAATGCTCCTAGTGGTAAAATTCTCACTCCACCGAAATCTCTTTGCCGCACACGACTTGGAGAGAGTGACCCCGACTTAGCTCTGCCCAGAGCAACAATGAAGAACGGAAAGCTCGGATCGGAAAAGACGAGATTAGAAAAGAGAGTATTCGTAAAGAAATTTTGGTGTGTCCGAAGTATTGAGATAAGCCTCAATATATAAGCTTTTCTCCAACGGTCATGAAGTAATGTAGATTGAAAGCAATTTAATCCAGCCAATAAAGAATTAGACGTTACAAATAATTCAAATAAAAAGTATGTGATCCAATATATCTGGATAGGATTTAAGATGTCAAACGTTACTAATTTATTGGGTTTATAACGTTCAAAAATAAATGAAGAGGAGCCATGGATCTCTAAGTGAAAATTGGACTTGAGCTTTTGCTCAAAACATCATATGTTGCCAACAATCCCCACCCAAAAGGTCAAGTTCCAAGGTAGTAGAAGGAAAGAAACAAGAGATGAGAAGAGTAAGAAAATTTCGGAACAATTGTATACTATGCACAAGTGAGATGGACTACGGCCTTGAATCTCACGTAGTGACTATTGTCTTTGTCTGAAGAAGAGCTTGATGGACTACGCCTTGAATCAGTCTTCTTGAACCAGACTCAGAAAATAGCACACATAGTACGCTAGAGGTACGTACTTGGGTCTATCGGGTGGCACGTTTGATTGACCATGCACACTTTTACACATTCATGAGAGTTGTCTAGGATCGTCTTGTCCTATAGTCGCGGCCCTCATGACCTCTCATATAGGTAAGTCCTCAAGGGTTGGTGATAGGAATCAACCCTGCATATCATGCTTGGACTTATTAAGAGTTTAAACTCACCCTATCCATATCACACAAGGAACACTGTCACCATAGGGATGGGGCATCAATGTACACATGTACATCCTCTTGGGCTTTTATTTTAAAGACAATTTAATCTCAGGGTCAGTGTTCCATAATAGTCACCTAGTCCAACTTGTTCCTATCCATTGAACCGGCTTCTTGGGATCTCCAGTCAGACTCGGTTGGGTTACCACTGCTGGTGACTATACTATGGGCTTAACCCCATCCCTCTCGATGATTCTAAGATCAATATCCTAGACAGACCCTTTGTCAAGTGGTCTGCAAGGTTCTTCTCTGACTTTATATAGTCAAGAACCACATATTTGCCTAATAGGCTCTTTATTGACTTGGAGCGCAACTACAGGTGCCTGTTCATCTTAGCATTCACAGAATCATGCTTTAGTATTTCAGTAACAGATTTATTATCATAATTTTTAGAAATTGCAGGAACATGATGAATAAAAACAGGTATATGCATAATAAGATTTCTAAGCCATTCGGCTTCTGTACAGGTAGTGTCTAAAACTATCATTTCAGAGTCCATTGTACTCCTAGCAATGATAGTTTGTTTACATGATCCCCAGGAGATTGTAGCTCCTGCTAGGGTAAAAATATATCCAGTAGTAGATTTCACATCATGTGAATCACTTACCTAATTTGTATCGCAGTAACCTTCTATGATATCAGGGTGTCTAGTATAATGAAGTTTATAATCTAGAGTACCCTTAAGATATCTAAATACTCTGTCCAATGCAGTCCAATGTGACTGATTTGGGTTACTAGTATATCTACTTAGTCTCCTAATTGCAAAATCAATATCATGTCTGGTCCTATTAGTTATGTACATAAGGGACCCTATTATTTGTGAATATCTATGTTGTTCTATAGGTGATCCTTCATTCTTTTTTAGAACAACATTACTGTCATAAGAAGTAAAGGCAGGTTTTTTGTCAAAATATTCAAACTTTCTTAGCATTTTCTTAATTGAATGTGCTAAGAATAGAGTATAGCCCTCTTTGCATTTGCATACTTGCATTCCTAGGATAAGATTTGCTTCACCTAGGTCTTTCATGTCAAAATGGTCAGATAAATAATTCTTAGTGTCATTTATCAATTCCAGTGAAGATCCTAAAATAAGGATATCATCAACATAAGATGACACAACTTTCATTTGTATTTTTAGAATACAAACATTTGTCATATTCGTTTGGCACAAAACCAAATTCTATAATGACTTTATCAAATTTGATGTTCCATTGTTTGGGATCTTGCTTTAGGCCATAAAGAGATTTTACTAATCTACAAACCTTATTTTCTTGGCCTTTAGCAATAAAACCTTCAGGTTGTTCCATATATATCTTTTCTCTAAATCTCCATTTAGAAATATTGTCTTTACATCCATTTGATGGATCACCAATTCATGAATGGAAGCTAGGGCTAGGAGGGTTCTGATAGAAGTGATCCTAGCTACAGGAGAGTAGGTATCAAAATAATCTAGTCATTTTTTCTGGGTAAATCCTTTGGCTACTAATCTAGCCTTATATTTCAATATGGTACCATCGGCTCTAAGTTTCTCTTTAAAAATTCACTTACAACCTATGGGTTTACTACCTAAAGGTAGGTCTACTAGAAACCAAGTACTATTCTCCATAATGGAGTTGTACTCATTATTAATAGCTTCTTTCTAAAAAGGGGGCATCAGAAGAGGATATGGCTTCTTCATAAGTTGAGGGATCACCCTCTATCAAAAATGTGAAGAACCCTTCTCCTAAATTCTTTTCAATCCTTTCTCTTTTACTCCTTCTAGGTTCTATAATTTGTTCAGGTTGAGAAATAGATAATTGATCATGAGAACTTGTAGATGGAGTAAGAGAAGGGTTGGAGGAAGATGAAGAGGTTCTATCCTTGAAGAGAAATATATTCTCAAAGAAAATTGCATCTCTAGCTTCAATAATTGTATTATTAGATATTTTATCTACTTCAGAATGGGTTACAAGAAATCTGTTGGCATTACTATCCAGGACATATCCTATGAACACAACATCAATAGTCTTAGGTCCTATCTTTCTCTTTTTGGGTTTAGGAATCCCTACCTTAGCTAGGCATCCCCAAACTTTGAGGTAATTGATCCTAGGGGTTCGGTCTTTCCATAATTCATATGGTGTCTTATCATTGGTCTTACTGGGTATCCTATTAAGGATATAACAGGCTGACAAAAGGGCTTCTCTCCAAATATTATCAGGGGCACCTGAGCTGAGAAGCATGACATTTACCGTGTCTAACAGAGTGTGATTCTTTCTCTCAGCAACACCGTTGGACTGTGATGAGTAAGGAGCAGTTACCTCATGAATAATTTCATATTCTTCACAAAAGTTAGTCATTTCATTTGAGGTATATTCTCCACCACGATCTGATCTAAGAATCTTAATCTTTCTATCTAACTGGTTCTCAGCTTCAGACTTGTAGATATTAAATCTGTCTAGAACTTCATCTTTGGTCTTAAGGAGGTAGGTGTAACAATACTTTGAATGACCATCTATAAAAGTAACAAAGTATTTCCTACCGCCTCGGGTCAAAACCCTATTGGAATCACAAACGTCACTATGGATAAGTTCTAGGAGTTCGAAATCCTTATGGACAGATTTGAAAGGTAATCTAGTGTGTTTGGCTTGAACACAAATCTAATATTTGTGTTCATCGTCTATATGAGTCTTAGGAATAAGATCTAAGTTCATCATTCTTTTAATATATCCTAAATTTACATGACCTAATCTGCCATGCCAAATATTTGAGGATTCAACATTTGCAACAAAAGAAGGATTTGAAAATTTATTCATTGTGCTCAAAATAAAGAGTCCATCTTTTACAAATCCTTTCCCCACAAATAATTTATTTTTAGAAAAAACTACTTTATTGGCCTCCATTATAATCTTGTATCATGAGGCTACAAGTAGAGATCCACTAACTAGGTTCCTCCTAACCGACGGCACATGAAGCACATCATGGAGAGGTAGAAATTTTTTCGATATCATCTTCAGGTCTATTCATCCTCTTCCTACAATATGTGCCATTGAGCCATCTCCTAGGGTCACCCCTCCTCCACCCGATTCTTGATAGTTTGAAAAACTAGAGCGATCAAAAGAAACATGAACATTTGCTCCAGAATCCAACCACCAATTATCAGAATGGTAAGAAATGTTTACTATAGGTTGATAGCTTACAGACCTGAAGGAGCTAGAAGACCCATTCAGAATCATGTTAGTCTCTGGCTTGTTAGAGCCTTCCCCTTTGAAGGAGGTATCCTTGGTGATTAGGCTTGGATTTGCCATGGATTTCTATAGGGTTTACCTTAGCTTTGGAATCAGATCTAGTTATGGATTTAACCTAATCTGTTTTCTGTTCTAAGTTATTTAGAACTTGAGAATATGATTCCAAAAAAAATGCAAAAAATTATTTACTCAATAAAGATGGTTTAAGCTAAAAATTAGCAATTCAAATGATTTTAGTTATATACCTTTAAAATTTTAGTTTTTCAAGTTTTGATGAGGTTGGGTTAGCTGTAGGGGCCGGATCCCAGCAAGCGGAGGTTCACAAGGAACATTTAAGTACCGGTCGCTTAGACGATTTTTCGCCTTGTTGACAGAAGGGCCCTTTCGACTTGTTCCCAAACAAATCTCTACTTTAAAACTTTAAGATTAAAGGGATTAACTGAATCAATAAACTGTTTGCTTTAGCCTAATTTTAAATATTGAGTAAAGAAAAAAAATTCAACTAGTATTGACAAAAGATAATAACACAATAATGTTTGTCTAAGGTGTCAATATATAGAGTGACGATTGATAATAACAGTCTTATTAACAGAGGCACCCACAAAGTACGAAGACTATTGTGCAAACGTCAACTGTAGTGCAAATAATTTTTGATAATGCAACTATCTAAACAAGAAAAATATATATCTACTGGTAAAGCTTGTTAACAGAAATTTGCGAATAGAAGCTTACAAATATGTGAAGAACTATATAGCAATATTAGTTTAAGAGTATCTTTTGTAAATGGTAACAATTGTTAAAAGTTGTAGCAAATTTAAGAAATGTTAACAGTAGCAATTTCAACTCTTGGATGCTATGTGAACAGCAATAAAACTTTCACAAATAACAAATATTTATATGTCAAGTAAATTTAAATATGAAAAAATCTTTTGCTAAGTAAAATGTTTTCTAAAAAATTTGATATAGTAGGCTAATATACTTTTGGTTTAGGTAACCGAATCGGACAAGATCAAGAACTTGTAATGATTCTGGGGTTTCTAAATGTCCTAAAATTCTCATGTGCATAAATAATCAACAAGTACTCTACTCGTGTGATTCTATGGACTTTCTTTACAAGTACTGTACTCGTATGTTCCCACTCCAAACTTAATAATTATGATTTAGAAATTTACTTTGCTTGGCTTGATTTCGGTATTTGGACAAATTTGTAATATATGAGTTTAAAGATACTTAAAAAAATGTTAACAGTACAAAGTTTGTAATGTCCTAGTTCTTTGGCCAATGTGTGTAACAATATGTCGGCCAGTGAACAGTACGAAATTTGTTAACAGCAAATATAGGTAAAATTTTGTTAACCGCACGAAATTTGTAATATCCTAGTCCTTGGTAATGTCCTAGTTCTTTAGCAAATATGGTTCTTATGGCAGTACGAAATTTGTTAACTGTAAGAAATTTGTCGGCCAGTGAACAGTTAATAGGAAGACTAAATACGTAAAAATATATGTAGGTAACAGTTGAAACAAATAAAGGAATAACTCTTAGATTGTTGGATATTTATTCAATTTTCTTCTCTTAAAATCTGCATACAAAATAAATTACGTAAATGTTACCGGCCTCCGGGAAAGTCGCGCACGTAGCACTGTCCTAAGAGTTAGTCCGGGTCTATGTACAGACTGGATCCGAATGCTCCTAGTGGTAAAATTCTCGCTCCACCGGAATCTCTTTTTCGGACACGACTTGGAGAGAGTGACCCCGACTTAGCTCTGCCGAGAGCAACAACGAAGAACGGAAAGCTCGGATCGGAAATGACAAGATTAGAGAAGAGGGTATTCATAAAAGAATTTTGGTGTGTCCCGAAGTATTGAGATAGGCCTCAATATATAGGCTTTTCTCCAACGGTCATGGAGTAATGGATATTGAAAGCAATTTAATCCAGTCAATAAAGAATTAAACGTTACAAATAATTCAAATAAAAAATATGTGATCCAATGTATCTGGACAGGATTTAAGATGTCAAACATTAACAATTTATTGGGTTTATAACGGTCAAAAATAAATGAGGAGGAGCCTTAGATCTCTAAGTGAAAATTGGACTTGAACTTTTGCTGAAAATATCATATGTTGCCAACAGCTGACGTAGTCTGTCGGCTGCTCATATCTGGATTCACCGATGAAAAAAATACATGGAACTTCGTTGATGATCCAATGCTGCTCACGGCACTAGCTTAGTCTGTCGGCAAGGTGGGTAAGCAAAGAATACAAGAAGGAAGGAGAGCTGATATAGGAGAAGGAGGTTCTTGCATGGGAGTTGCAACGTTGGGAGCTGGTGCTTTAGTTCTCAGTTTTAATATTTTTTTATATATATATGAGAGAAGTTATAATAGGCAAATAGAAGGGATCTAACTTCTCTCCCCCCGTAAATAGAGTCCGCACCAGAAGGAAGATATATATATATATATATATATATATATATATATATATATATATATATATATATATATATATATATATATATATATATATATATATATATATATATTGAAGCAATGGGTAGTTGTGGCGAACTCGCCTCCACTGAGGCTCGAACTCCCGATCATTTGGGCCGCATGCATCTCTCTTAACCATTAGGCTAGAGGTCAATTGCTATGCATCTCTTAACCATTAGGCTAGAGGTCATTTGCTATATATATATATATATATATATATATATATATATATATATATATATATATATATATATATATATATATTGAATTTTGTGATAATTGCCAACCGATGATTCTATGTTTCAGGTGGTGGAGTAATTTAGGCTTTTGCGAGAATCTAAGCTTCAGTAGGGACCGCTTAGTCGAGAACTACTTATTTTCCATTGGGTGGGCATTTGAGCCTAAGTTTGAAAGATGCAGGGAAACATTAACTAAACATATTTGTTTTGTTGCTACTGTTGATGATATTTATGATGTATATGGCTCACAGGATGAACTAGAGCTCTTTACTAGTGCTGTTGAAAGGTGAGGGGATCTTTGTGTCATCCAGAAAGCTAACCCAATGAAGCCTAACAACTGATTATACTAATACAATTTCTTTGGATGTTTTTTTCTTAGATGGGATGCTAGTACATGGGAAGAACTGTCCGATTATATGAAGATATTTTTACTGGAGCTCTTTAATACAACCAATGAAATAGCTAAAGATATCCTCGAAACAAAGGGCATTCAAGCTATTCCCTACCTAAGAAAATATGTACGTTTTTCTGCTCGCTTTCTTTCAAATGATTTCTATTATTTTACTCGAAAAGGCTATTAACTATTAATTTTATTGTCTGTATATATTTAGAGTTATAGTTGTCACGTTCCAATTTCGTAGAATCAATAATCGTCCCTCCCCGGACGTGAGGTCGTGCGAGGCTAAGTTGCACTCGCACAAGGTATGATCATAAAGTTATCCGAAACACAACAACAAATGGGGGGCACAAAATTTTTGAATACTTGCATAGAAGAAAATTTTGTTTTATTGATAACGAACATCATTTACAAGACTCGATTACAATGGTTGTCGTACGGGCCTACAAACTAGACATAGATGGAACACTGATGAGATAGTCATTCCATATACGTTACACCCCTTTTTATACAACCAAAACATTCATTGCATCTGGAATCGAAGAAAGTTGTGTCATTCCCGTTGGACTAATGTAGGGTCTTCAAATGTTGAGCAAGCCTTCGCACTCGAGCAAGGCTTCGAAAGGTTCAAGCATTGCCTTCAGTTGTTCAGCATGTCTCCCTGGTTTGTAGCACCTATGGAGACGAGGGTCAGTCACTACTACAAAATTGGTTAACAATGACACTTTATAGATGACACTCATAAGAAAATGTCATTAATGATTCTTTTAATGTCAGCTCGGTAGATGATCGTCATTAATAACTGAATTAATGACAGTAAAAAAAATGATGTCATGAAATGTGTATTAAGATGACGATTAAGAAAAGAAGGGTCGTAAAAAATTTTATGGATGTCATCTTTTGTGTATGAAAGAAAAGATGTGGGACTAACAATGACATAATAATATTAAGAGTCATATTTAGTTTAAACAATAATAGAGACATGTTGTGTGTCATAAAATATTGATTAAAGATTGATACTATTGGATTGAATCCAAATTGGACAACGAAAGTATATGTTAGGAATAGAGTTATGATTAGTTCTTTAAATTTTAATCTGAATATAATTAATTATTATAATTTGGATTAGAATATTTTGATCTTTCTAAACTTATGTTTATCAGACAAAAAAATGTAAAAGTTTAAGAGAAAATAAAATATTAAGTATCATTTTATTAATAAAAATATTACTATATATTAAAGAGCCAAAATTAAATAATTGATATATTTAAATATAATTTAGTCTATTTTAACTAAAAAAATTATGTATTTTTAGTTGGCCATAGTCCAGTACGAAGGTCATGTACAAATATCGTATGTACATCGGATAGTATCTTTTGAAAAAATACTTTCTACATTTTTTGTGATTTAGATAAAATATTAATTAGAAAATATGTATAGCAAGAAATAATTAAAATGAAAATAAAAATAAATTTTTTTATTTTTATTCTTTTGATTTTTATTGCTTATCAAAATTAAAACCACTTACTATAGACTTATGCTAGCTGGAATACCAAACCCCTATCCCCGCTCCCTCTCCCCTCTCTCCCTCTCTCTCTCTCTCTCTCATGAATTCCTTATTCTAGGGCCGGGTTTCCTCTCAAAAATTCACATCTAGATTTTTTCCTAACCTTCCTCTTCTCCTAGTCAAACCCACATCCCCCTTCTTCTTCTTTTCCGAACCCTCTCCTAGATCTAGCAACTGCAACTACAACACCATCGACAGCCTTTTTACGAGCTTCTCCGACTGTCACCGAGTCCTCCAGTCGAGCTACGTCGTCGAATCCTTTCGTGGAAACTCCCTAAATCAGCGTCGAATTCTCCAACCGACACCAATGCCATCAACGCCTCCTCGCCTCTACATCAATAGCCCCCTTCCATCTCAGCCGATCTGACTCCGACTCGTGGCCTCCACCCCAACGCCTTCTTCCTGATCTTATTTTTTCTAGATTCAGTAGGAGATTCCGACACATCCCCTCAGGGCATAGCGCACTCCTTGCCTGACTCATTCCCCTGCCACCAGCCACTTCGTCGACAACCGTGCCACTATAACCGAAGGTAAATATGTATTTTCGAATTTTATTCAGTGAATTTTATCGTTGTATCGAATTCAGTTAATTTTACAAAACCAATTAACTTTTTTTTCTCTCTGTTTCCGTATTTGTAGATAATAATATTATGGATAAGTCTTGGATGTTTGTTGATAGATTATCTAAGGAATATGATGCACTACACTAAAATGAGAAATTAGAAACACTATGCATTTTTCCATCTGGAACGCTTATTTTTCGTATAGGTTCTAGAACGTAACAAAAGCGTTCCAGATTAGAAAAATGTTCCTAAAATATTTTATTTTATTTTTCAAAAAAAATATTTAAGTATATATGCTTTTATTCTATTCCGAATGGCTGGGTGTCCATTTTGTCCCAAATTACATTCTGAGCACTCATTTTTTTTCATCCCCCCAAATTTTTTTTCCTCAAGTATATCAAACCCTCTCCCCTCCTCTCCTTCTTCTTTTTTAGAACATACTCTTCTTTCTTCTTCTTCTTCTTCTTCACAACTAACTTCTCTCCTTCTCCTCCTCCCACACTCTACTGTCACCCTCCTCACTGACCTCCCTTTTCCTCCTCCTCGAGGACAAAGAAGAATAAGGAGCAACAATAGTCCTCGTCGACGACCAGACCGATGAACCCATCCTCCTCGTCTCCGTTGCCCCTTCTACCACCACCGTTGGGGACGCCCGTAACGGCCTCGGTGATCCCCTCACTCCCCAACCCGCCTCCTCCGACACCGTCTTCGTCCGTCGCAACTACTCTCGAAAGGCTGATTCAAGGTATAGACACTCAAATTAATATTGAGAATGTTTTGCAATAATTTACATTGACATGTCAAACCCCATATAGATTATTTTGGTGGATAGAAGGCTTCAACTCTCCATATGATTTTCTTTATATGTCTTGGTCTAGCTGATCGATTTGACAAAAAAGTAGTTGGTTACTTCTTTGCTAATCCAGTCTTAAATCAATTGATATAAATACTAAAGAAAGATGAATATGTGAAAAACAATCAAAATGAACAAAAGAGAGCAACAAAATTAGGGTTCTAAAAGTCTATAAACATTGATAGGTTATATTTAGAAATCAATGTGACAAGTACAAGAAATGGAGGAAATGGAGGCAATAACAACAAAATACGAAATATTAGGACATCATTTTTTTATGAATGACACGGAGTAGAAGAAAATTTTCCCACAAACTTCTCATTAACAAAAGTCGATGGCTTGTGACGTTGACTAGTTTTTAGTTCTTATTAGAGTTTCTTTAGTCGAATTGTTTTGAAAATTAAGAACTCGTGAGTTCCTCTAGGATTTTGTATTGCTATGCAAATAAGAGTCACATCATTTAAGTGCATGCAAAATTGGAAATGATTTGATGGGCAAAAGTTTATGTTTTTGCCAAAACAAAATGTTACAACCAATAGTTTAATATTCTCGCATCTCTAAGCATAGGAAGGGATACAATTCGTACAAGCATAGGAAGGGATACAATTCGTACTCAATGTCCCTTTTAGCAAGGAACACCAAATGTAGCAGCAACTACAAGTTCCTTTTTCTGAATTACAACCTGAACGATTTATGGATATGGAGGAATTTTTTCAGCCAATTATTATCCATGGTTGCTGGCGAGTAGTAGAATCAGTTAAGAACCTTTTTTTCTTCTATCGCCTCTTCTTCGTACAAAAGAACTTACTTAATTGCTTTACTCCAGTTGTACCTATCATCAGCATCAGCATCTTAACTCCAGTTGTGACTATCATTAGCATCAGCATCTTCACTCCAGTTGTGTACATAAATTTCTATAATCCTAATAAGTTCAGATTTACATAAGTGTACAACCCATTTCTCTCTCACACACTTGATGCATTACATCAATATGGTTAACATAACTCCTTATGTCCTAAATTATTTGCTTATTCTTGTTGGCAAAGTGGAAGATACATATGTAAAGGTTGAACTACTTGTCTGGATTTATGGATATGGTTTTTGTGTATATTACTTTTTTAGGACTGAACATTGATGTTAGAAAGGAGATAGACCTTAAAATTGCACTGCCAGTCAGAATTTATCATTTTGTTTCAATATATATTATTTGTTTATGGTCAGGAGTTGGTGTTAGAGAGTAGATGGACCTTAAAAGTAAAATGGAAGAAAAGGATTCATGTAGCTGACCCCTAGAATTTGGGTAAAGGCTTTGTTTGTTGCTAGTCAGGGAGTTGCTAATGAAAGTGAAAAATAACCTATAGGTCTTTGATTATTGTCTACAGCTTTTTGTGATAAGGTGATGTTCCACTGGCTGTTGGATTTTGCGAATGTTTTTGGATATATGCTATTTGTTTTAGCAGGAAATTGATAATACAATTTTAAACTATACATAATGGTGCAAGATATCTCAACTCCAGTTCAGTTTTATGTTATGATATATTTACCCGATAAACTGTGAAGACCCGTGCAGAACAAGTTATCACTGAAGGCTTTTTTGTGTAATTTTCATTATAAATGTGGTATGTGTTTAAATAGAATGATGCAATTCATGTTCAAGTAATACTGCAAAAAGGGATAATACTTGGATGATTAGATTATTTCTCACATAAATTTTAATATAAGGCGTTCTTAATTGTTGTCATGGGTTTGGAATTATCTAATATGATGTTTATAGTTTTGGTCTCACATTTCATTCTTTTCTGATAAAGTACATAGGTGGCGCACCACAATAAGCAGTTTTATGGATCAAGGAATGCTCCTTCTGGCGGAGTTGCTCTACCTTTTATCCTGGTCCAGGTATGCTCACTTTTCTCTTCAAATTTGGCATCACTTTACTCCTGCAGATGCATACTATCTCTATTTGGAACCCTTATTAGTATCGACAGTGGAATTGCTCTCATGTAATTACCAATTATAAGTTTATATTGTAGCGATCCATTTGATACTATCTCTATTTGGAACCCTTATTAATGTCATTGTTTTTTTAATCATATGCAGGAGCTGGATGTTGCGATTGTAAGGGTTACAAATCATGTCGAGCGCCCTTCAAAGGAAAAACACATAAAAGGTTAGTGGCATGTATAAGACATTTCGTTTATGGTTTTATAAATTTGTATTGGGTCAATTGAATTCTTAGTCAAGTTTTTTGGGGCTCAATTCTTTATGACATGATAACTCAAGACTGCATCTTCCTTGTTATTCATCTATATGCAAGTTTTAACTCCAACATCGCCTATGATCACCATGAGGGAAATGACATTATAATAGGGGCGGATAGGTACTGTGATGACCAATCTTCACTTTTTAAAAAGCTTAGGTAGCAGACTCTAGGTGCCCTTCTTAGAATTCTTGCTGCATTGGCAGGTTTCTAGTTCCAACAACTCTACTATGCATGCTGTCGTTACATTGAGATGAAACTGAAATAGATTAACAGACTCATGGACTTGATCATGTTGTGGAACAACCGAGTTGCTATGTTTTCATCATTATGAGATAAAATGATCATGTATATTTTTTTGACACAATATAATAAATTCTAAATCATACTGCCCAGCTACAAATAATGAATCAAATGGTATCATAAATATGTATCGTATATTCATTTGAAAGATATGCTCTGCATATGTCAAGATAGATGGGTCTTCAAGAATCAGAATATCATCTTTAGACCCAGCGGAGATATCAAGTTTTCTAAAAGTAATAAACCCCTTCTTAGTATGTGAGTCGGACATGTGAAAAGATGATTTTAATGTCTTCTTACCTCTTGGTGAAATTATTAAACATCTCAAATTATAAAGGATTTGCAGATTGCATTATGAAAATATCATAATGTATTATTTTGTTTCTAGTGATTTATATATCTTCTGACCTCTGGTTTTCTACTTTTATTTTGTGTGTTTTGACTTTGTTATATGTATATAGCTATCACTGGATGTTGGTTGTTGCCGATCCATATGCTCAAAGTATCCACTTTTTTGATCCTCTTGGTCTTGATCCGCGTGATGACAAGATTGTTAATTCCAATGTAAGTGTTTAGCTAATATATAATAGAATTATTTACCATTTAGGAACCTTTATATGACACATTTTTTATTGTAGGGCTTTTAAGATATGGCTCGCTCAAAAGGATGAAGTCGAAAAACCTAACATGGAACTGTGTGAATGTAAGTTTAAATTTATATTCCATTTTTTTCTTGATTAATTATTCGTGCTAACTCCTTTAATTTTTTACTTTCTAATACAGTGTCCTAAACAACCAAACAATAGTGAAACTGGTTACTATGTAATGAAATATATGAAGGATATATTCCAACTTTCTACTACCAAATTAGACAAAGTGGTAAGTTAGATGTTAAGATAATTCTATAAATATAATATTTGTTTTATTGGTATAAAATGAAGTCATTAATGTAATAATTAATTTTGTGTTTTTTTTGTAGTTTTCTGGGAGAAAGGATTACTCCATCAAAGCAATTGATGAAATGAGAGGGGAGCTGGCCAAGTTTATAATGAATATTGTTAATGAAGAAAATTTGTATTAAGAAATTTTGGAAGTATTATTAATTTATGTTTTGAAGTATGTGAGAATAATGAATATTGTTTAGTTCAATGTCATGACTTTGAATAATTATGAAATAAAATATATTTGTTTGGTGTTACATATTAGTTTTCTTCTTTGTTTTCTTCAATGGGATATTGTATGTACATTTCATTGTCTTGAGCCGTCATTGTTGTGTAATTAATAAAAGTCATCTTTTTATAACAATGATGTGTGTTATTTTTCAATGTTAAAAGTCATTTTTTATAAATAATAATGACACATGTAAGTCATCGTTTATAAATAATGATGACGCATAAAAGTCATATTTTATAGACAAAGATAACATGTTTTTATCAGTCATTGTTGTACCCTCGATACAAGTCATCTTTTGTAAATATAGATGACGCATATAAGTCATCTTTTGTAAATAACAATGACATATATAAGTCATCATTTGTAAATAATAATGATGTGTGTTGAGCCGTCATTGTATTTTCACGATAAATGTCATATTTTATAAATAACGATGATGCATGTAAGTCATCATTAGTAAATGAAGATGACGTCTAAAAGTCATCATTTATATAAAAAGATGACATGTGTAATCTGTCGTTGTTGTCTCACGATAGAAGTCATCTTTCGTAAATAAAGATGACATATATAAGTCATCTTTTATAAATAAAAATGACACACATAAGTCATCTTTCATTGATAAAGATGACGTGTGTCGAGTTGTCATTGTTTTCTTACAATAAAGATGACGGTAACGTAGATGACGGTCAAACAAATGTCATCAATGACCATTTTTGGCCGTCATTGTTAACCATTTTTGTAGTAGTGAGTACATTGTCGTGTACTGGTGAATGACTAATTAAATCCTATGATCTCATGTGTCATAGAAGTTATGTGAAGCATGCAGTATATTTACTGATCTTTCTATCCATCCTTGTCAATTGCATGAAAACATTTGATAGGCATAACAAAAAAACTACGTTGCAACTTACTTACGACAGAGTCTGCCACTGCAGTATGAAGCTTACCATGTTCTTCCATGTCAGTTTGATATCGTTAGCTAAAACAGTATGTATCTATGTAGGTCAATAGCATGATAATCCATCCTGGACATATTGCTTGGTTTAGACGGCGATTCTTTCAGTGCGGGTAGCGAGCCCCGTTAAAAGTCCTTGATTGCACGCATCCAATATAGCTATCGTGTTTTCTCCTAGGTCAAATCGGTTCCTTGGACCCGGGATACAATTCGTAGAAACAATGTCCTTATGCACAAGTTGTCTATGATCGTGCTAGACTAAAACAAGTTACTAAAGCGTGGCCTATAAAATAATAAGGAATATTACATTATTAATGTTCTACACATCAATTTAATATTCAATGGCACTTTTTGCATTATCATTGTAACATTCATTTATCGATTCGATCTCTACGTAGCACAGTTCTATAGTAGGCCTAACATAAGCAAATATGTAGCATTTCCATAATTTAAAGTTGTCAAAGATGCCATGGGGGACGATGTCGTCTAGGTCACCATCGATCGATTAACCAAATCAGCGCACTTCATTGCTATCAAAGTTACTTAGAGCGTCGGTCGCCTGACTCAGATTTACCTTGACGAGATAGTGCGGCTGCGTGGAGTTCCAATATCCATTGTCTCTAATCAGGATAGACGATTCTTGTCAGATTTCAGGAGTAGTCTTATGTCGGCTATGTCACGACCAGCTTCCGAATATTCGGATACGAGTCGGACAAGCCCCGCCTTCGTCGTTAGATACGATGAAGTAAGATGTAGCAATCTAGGGACTAACAAGTCAATATAGAAAATAGTACCATCACAATATCTATCGTCCCAGAATATCAGAGTACATGTCTAGTTATTTATTACATTCATCCAGAAAAGTAAAGTAGGGTAATCTGTCTAAGTCTCAGATACAATATGAATATAAAGCTACTAATGGTGAACAACTCTAGGCCTCCTCGGCCTTTAAGTCCTGAGCAACTCCAGCTGGTTCAACTCCAGCTGGTTCAACTATATCTCTAGGCTCCCGCCCATAGTAGGTGTCAAAAATAGCCTCTAGCTCACCTGCAATGTATCCAGTCAGGAGCGGAGCAAAGTAAAATTTTAGGTAATGAACAAGAACATCATGATATGGAAAATAAGTACAGGAGAACATGTGAATATGAAGTACAGAAAAGTAAAGAATATGAAGTACAGGAATGTAAGTACAGACAATACAGGAATGTAAAGTACATGAAATGAATCTGAACCTGAAATACTAGGAACCTGACATGTGCACAATATTTTGAAATACAACTAGCATATGTGACCGACTGGGATGAGTACAAGAATATCGGTACGGCTTAGAGTCCCACGTGCATGATGTGATACCTAAGCTATCAACCTGAGTTCGTAGTTTGGGTTTGGTCGCATATCTAGTGTATTTTCCCTTCCCAAGTACAAGTAAATACAGGAAACATGAAAAGTACCAGAAGTACACGAAACCGTGTCATTATGTGTCAACAAGAAAAGTACAGGATATGAATGTAAATGAACAAAATTGTAGAATGTACTTGTCTTGCTCAGGGTGATCGAGAAAAATGAGGGGGATCTGTCTATCCACCTGAAGAATAGGTACAATTTGTTAAGTACAACCCATTGGTCACTAGATATCACTGCTAATTCCTAACTTTAGCTAATGTACACTAGATGCTACATGCCTCACAATACCTGACCAATATTCCAACATTAATATCATACTTTACGATGACAATTATTTGGAGATGGTAAAATAGTAGTCATGAAAGTTAGTAGAAACTCTATATAGTAACATTGCATTTAACAACCCAACCTTATTGCTAGACACTTTACCATGCTACCCACCTTATATTAACCATACTGCAATTCTCTTGAGCCTAAACAATTTCCAAACTCAGTAAGTTCAGTCCCACCCATTACAAGTTCTCTGTTCTCAAATTCTTCTACCCAATGCTCCCATCCATTTGTAATTAAACCCAATTTAACCATCTGTAAACTAACACTCTAATTTATCAAGTAAACATCAATATAACCAATTAATGTTAACTCCTAACCCATCCTTCCCAACTAAGGGTCCCTACGTTATACTGTAATATACATCAACCTGAGCAAACCACTATCACTAACCGAACCTATTAAGCTAACAACATGTTAGCCATCACTCCCATAAGTGTCTAAAGAAAACAAAAGTCTTCACTGAACAGAGACTAAGCCTAGCTATTGACACATCAAAATAAGGTTAAGTCCATATACCTGACAGTGTTTATCTCTACAATTAAACTCAAAGTTGCATAAATAGTTAATCATCAAAATGGGTTCAACTCTAACAACTAGCCTTTCCTTCCTCATCAGAGTATCTAGTATTCAAATCTAACCTCAAGTCTCGGTAGAGTACATCTAACTTCTAACTTAACGCAGCCCAAGTAGTGAATCAAGACTCATAACTTACTGTCCAAATCCCATATCTATTTTATTTGCAACCCAGCAACTTCTCTGGTCAGCATCTATCATAAATTCACTGTTTCCTAACCACTGTTCTTAACTGTAAAGCAATTAGGACCAAATTCAACTTGTTAACTAATTATTCAGTTGAGGAATCCATAATTATCTATAAAGTAAAGGTAATGTAATTATGGCATGACTGATATGTAAATAGAGTATCACAACATGGACTAATCAAGGACTGCAACCTGACATTTAATCCTAGTGTCTGAATATCTTAACCTCATGATAACTGGTTATCCCTACAGTCATTCGTATCGGTAATTACTGATACTCCTGAATCCCAAACCTCACCACAAAACCATACTAAACACTAATATCTGACCCCAACACATATGAGCATTGTAAAAATATACTGATATAGTCACTAATATGACACGGACACCACTCGGACATAATTTAACCTCTGACACCATCCAGACATTCCAACTAACATCAACATGCAATATCCTGAACTTAAAACGAATTAAAGATTTTACCTGAACAAAATACAGTCCTAAGAGATCGAGCTCAAAATCGTATAAGAATTTCCTGTGTCCTACTTCAATACTGGATCAACAAGCAGTCATGTTAATCCCCTGCAGTGTCAGAAGATTATAAATCAACCAGGATCAATTGGTACTCACGTGTCCAAGCTTTCACCCGTCCAATTATTCAGACACGATTGCTCACCCCTTGATCCCGACACTTTTGCTCGAGGTCTCAAACACATATTCCAGATCACAGAACCATCAAGAACTCGCATCAAAGAGAAAAGATATTTATACTTCGAATTTGAGGAGATTGGGATCAAAACTCACCGGTGCTCGATTTGATTAGAACGATTAATCGATCAAAGTTCAGTTGAAAGATTCCATTCCGATCTACAATCTGATACGCAAACATTCCGATACTCAAGATTGAGGACAAAAATTAGGAAGGAAACATATAAACCAAATTAACTCTCATTTGAGTAATAATTCCTCACCTCGTCTGTTCGATCGAAGATTCGAAGCAAGAACAGATCAGGAACTCTGAAGGAGGATCTCGAGGTGAAATTGACTCTTCTCAAATCACGATCCACACAATTTCGAATTCAGATCAAAAGGAAAGATGACAGAAAAATAGATCGAGCTCAGAAATGCTAACAACTCACTTAATCGTCTATTCGTACTGGACTGACGAACTCTGACGAAGACGTCGGAGGAAGCTGATCCCCTTGCCGTCGTTGTTGTGGAAGAAGACGACCACCCCATTGCCGGAGCCGAACGTCTAGGTGTTGCCACTCCTCGTCAAGATGCGCGTCTCCACCATGGCCGATCGAGAACAACAATTAAGGAACAATTTAGGGAAAATGGAGTTGGGGAAGAAGAAGGAACAAGAGGGAGAGGCTCTACTCTTCTTAAGTTTTCTTGGCAGTAACAACAAATGAGAAAAGGCTGGCTTTTATAGGACGTTAGGCCGTTATAGCAGTGGCGTGGGAAAGAGGCATTCAAAGAAGGAAAAATTGGTATTCAGGAAAATTTGAATGTTGCTCCATGACACAATTAAACTAGTTTGGAACATAAAAGGAAAATACCACCATAATAGGTTTACACTAATAAAGGCCAAGCTGACCAATCTGGACTAGGCTATTGGAAAAGCCCAAAACCAAAATTAGTTGAGACATGGAAAATCATAAAGATTAACCAATTGATAAATGTTAACATTCAAATATAGCTTTATGTATCAATTCATAAATTTCCTTAAAATAATTATATATAAACACTTTTAATCATAGGAAATACTATTTTTTTACTGATCTCTAGAAAGTGGGGTTACAGGCTATGAGGACTAAGTTAAAAATTCAGTACAACTTATCATCCACAAATCGACGACAAAATAAAACGAGTGAATCAGATTCTCGAAGACATATTACGACTCTGTATAATAGACACTGCTAGCATAATTTGCATATACTAATAGCTACCGGTTCAACATACAGATTGTGTCGTATGAAGCATTGTACGGACGAAAGTCCAAATCACCCATTTGCTGGGATGAAGTCAGAGAGCGACAGATTCTTAGCCCAGAGCTGGTGTAGCAAGCCATGTAGAGAGTCAGCCTGATACCGGAGAGATTGAAGGTGGCTTAAAGTCGACATAAGTGTTTTGCCGACCAAGGATTCATTCGGCCTAACGTCTCTTCATAGGGAGCACTAGTATTGTTCGTAGAGAAGAAAGACGGGTCAATGCGCCTGTGCATAGATATCGAAAGTTAAACAAAGCTACCATCATGAACAAATATTTGTTGCCCATGATTGACGACATGTTTGGTCAACTATAAGGTGCCTCAGTGTTTTCAAAAATTGATCTTTGCTTGGATTATCATCAGCTCAAAATGAAGCCGGACGATGTGCCAAAGTCAGTCTTCCGTACTCGTTACGGCCACTATGAGTTTCTGGTAATGTCATTCGGCCTAACAAATTCTCTGATGCCTTCATGGATCTAATGAATCGGGTGTTTCGACTGTTTCTTGGAAAGTTCATGGAGGTCTTCATCGTGGACATCCTCATCTACTCGAAGGACAGAGCGCAAAACGCGGAGCACTTGCAGACCATACTCTAGCCCCTTCTAGACAATCGGTTGTATCCGAAGCTAAGCAAGTGCAAGTTCGAGCTGCGTAGTGTATCATTTTTTGGACACGTCATTTTTGCAGAAGGAATCTTAGTCGACCTGAAGAAAATTAAAGATGTTGTTGATTGAAAACGACCTGTTAGCTAGTGAGATTCCAAACTTCCTTGTCTTAGTGAGATACTACAGACGATTCATGAAAGACTTTTTAAGGATCGCATCACCCTTGACTCGCCTCACTCAGAAGGGAGTCATGTTCTAGTGGTCAGATGACTGTGAGGCTTGCTTCCAGGAGCTAAAGTAGCGGCTCGTTTTGGCCCCGATACTTGCACTTCTGGAAGGAACTGAGGGATTTTAGATCTTCAGTGATTATTTAAGCCAGGACTTGGGATGTGTGCTCATGTAGAGGGACAAGGTGATATCCTTCGCTTCAAGAAGTTGAAGTCACACGAGAAGAACTATCCCAAGCACAACTTGGAGTTAGCGACAATGTGTTTGTGTTAAAATTGTGGTGACACTACCTTTATGGTGTGGCGTACAATATCTATAAAGATCAAAAGGGCATCAAGTATCTCATCCCTCAGAAAGAGCTGAACTTACGACGGAGGCGTTGGTTGGAGCTTATTAAGGATTACGAATTGACAATCGATTATACGTTGGACAAAAAAATGTTGCAGCAGACGGGCTGAGTCAAGTACATGGCTTCATTATCCATCAATGACAGGTTACGGAGCAACTTATAAGAAATAGGCATTCTCTCAGGATTTTTTAGAAAGAGCGAAGTTCAAAGAACGTAAGCAATGAAATCCATTGAAAACATTCTCGAAATTGTATTCAAAAAATCAACACAAAAAGGGCAAGTGCGGCATTGAAAACCAAGCAACAGAAAGGTCTCTTGCGACTCAGCCGTAGAGTTCTTCCTCAAAGCACAACCCGCTGAATATGGGACCTAATTCCGAAGAAACTGATCCATAACAAGAAAAATATCTTGATTCAATCTGTCCCGATCAATTGATACCGACAGTGTTTCTTAACCGCGCTTCCCGCAAACGTGAAATAGAGTACGGTGTTGGGATGGGGCACTACAGTAGCTATAATCTAGTTGCTGATTTATTTGTGTAATCTAGTAAATGAACTAGAATTGTGTTGGGAAGGGACACGGAACCACCAGAATAAACACCATTTCAGAAATGGACAAAAATGTTGAAGATCGAAGTAAAATGCACAACCTGCAGTATCCGCGAACCAAGGAGCACAACCCAAACACAAACAATATTTATGTGAAAAAACTTAACGAAAAATGCCATGGGGCGATCGGAGTCAACCTGAAAATGCCTTCCATTGAATAAAGGAAATACACCGACCCCTTTATAGCTTTTTCGATAGATCCAAACGGACTACTACAACTACTCAAACAATACAAATTTATTACAATTATGATAAATAAGTTTACCAAAATTAAGAACAAGAAGGCAAGCCGGTGTAGAATTCCCTCCTTATATCAAACCAAAAATTTCCCTCCAAATCTCTCTCCTTTCTTTGAAATTATAATCTATTGAGAACCCTTTCTCCCTTGAAATTACTACTTAGAATTCGGTAAGAAAATCCCTATTTAAGTAACTATAATCTCTGGACAATCATGACCATCTAATATGAGCATATGGTCTAGATAAAACACAAAGTCCACTTACCCCGACGTTGACAATATACTAGCAGCATACTGTGATAACAACATTTTGCTACAAAAAAGATTCTACAAATTTTGGTCCAATTCTAGTATACTTTTGTGCTATTGTGAGTTTTTTCTTCCATAAATAGCTTTTCAAGAAAGAAAAAAATACTATAAGGGTACACTGGGAGTATACTGGGAGTAACCAATGAAACCAAGATGTAATGTGCTCAGACCAGTTCAAAGGCAAATTGCAATATAGATATTACAAAAGTATATTATTCTTGCTTTAGCCCTATCTCCATCATAAACTTCGTCATCCATAGTAACGTACTCCATGCAATCGTCTATCGCTATAATAAATTATGCTTTATTACAGAAAAGGTGACACACTTTAACAATCGGAACCTCCATGATACTGGCCCTCCTACAAAAATTATCACATAGCATGAAGTCGATCTCCTAGTATAAACATGCCTAACCATATCAACATTAGTATATCCAACCAGCTTCGGCTCGTCACTCCCAAATGGAATCTCCGACTTGAAGTACCCTAGAGATATTATAGAATCCACTTGACCGCACTCCAATGCATGCTATCTATATTAGATAGATACTTGCTAATTGATCTAAAAACATGAGCAATAGCTAGCCTTGTATACACCATGGCGTACATAAGATTCCCTATACTTGAAGCATAAGGGATAATTCCATATCGTTTTTTTTCTCCTCAGTCGATGGACACTGCTCAGTAGTATATCTTATGTGAGTTATAAGTGGAGTGCTCACTTTCTTCGACTCGTCCATTCCATAAAGTTGAAGTGCCCTATGAATGTACTTCTCCTCGGACAACCAAAGTAACTTGGAGCCTCTCTCTCCTAGGCTGATCTCCATTCCAAGAAAAGTCTTTGTTACACCCGAATTCTTCATAGAGTGGGTCGTATCCAGTTTGCACTTGATCAACTTAGCTATCGTAGTAGCATATTATCCTATCAATCATATGCCATCTACATAAAGCAACAATATAATGCAATTATCTTCGACAAAATACTTAAAAAACATAAATGTATTTAAAGTCGTATGGGCTAACTATGCTGCCTCATAAATGACTCAGAACTTTCTATACCATTGTCGTGGAGCCTGCTTCAGATCATAAAGACTTTTCTTCAACCCACAACCTAGATTTGACTTTCCCTTCTTATTGAGACCCTCGGGTTATTCCATGTGTAACACCTCCTCTAAATCATAATGGAGGAACATCATCTTGACATCCATCTACTTGACCTCCAAGTCAAAACTATCTAAAAAGTATAACACCACACGGATAGATGACAACTTGACGACTGACAAATATCTCATCGAAATCCATACCCTTTTGCTGACTATTGCCCTTGACATGGGCCGGATATAGATGAGATCTGACAGATGCAGGGTTAATCGGAAAATGGGTCAAGAATGAGTCTGATGGTAGCGAAACGATCAGAAGGTGTGGTCGGGACGGGTGGCGTAATGGTCACGACTGTTGAGAGAGACCGGCAGCGTGGCTGGGTTTGTAGATTGAGGTGAATGTGTGCATATATATATATATATATATATATATATATATATATATATATATATATATATATATGGGGCTACTATTACATTAGAGGGTCTTTATACAATTTTGGTCTTGATCTGCAATGCCTGACTTAGATTTGCAAAAAGAATAGAAAGGGGGTATGCAATTTTGGTTTTGCACTTATTTCCTAGAATTGGATTCTTTAATTTCATAATAGAGTTATTTAGAATTAAAATTTCATTAAAAATTTGTAAAGACTATTTAATTATTTAGTTTCTTAATAATTTTCTCACTAAATCCCTATTACTAAATTATATCATATTTCATATTGTTTATGATAACTAAATAACAATTTATTTAGAGAAATTTGATTATGGATTTGAAATACGAAAGTTCTTCATGTTTTCGGTTTGAGCAATTATAAGATGATTGCTGCCTATGTAAAATGCATAGGTCTAAGGTCATTGTTGATAAGGTTCCATCGACTTAATCAGCAAGGTAACCCAATTTTTAAATTGCAGGGGTATAGAATAGTGTGTGCAACGTATCCAAATAGCCTGCTAAAGCCTCATATAATATTGATCATTTTGCGATGTCACGTATGATTATTTGGATATATCATTTAATTTGAATGGAGAGGTCATGTGTAAGCGGTTGAATTTGGACATATTACATATATTAACCCGTTAAAGGTTGTTAATGGTCTCGGATTGGGCCTCTGGCCCAGGCTGTGGTGAGATATTACCACTAGTCAAATTCCAAATGTCAATAGAATAAAATTAGATCAATTTTCGTACTCTAGTTGTTGATAATATGCATTAGATAAATAAACAAAGAAAGGAACTCAATCATCAACTTAAAAGTAGGAGGAAGTATATCTTATTGGGGTCCAGTCTGGATTTGGTAACAACACATTTGTGGACTTCAAATATGATTAAATATTTAATTTGATTAAATTTGGACGTGCATAATTCGTGCTGGACTATTTTAGATATAATAGGATTCTTATTTTAGGGTTTCCTATTTAGAAATCCTATTATGATCTAAAATAGGATGTTGTTGGTCTATTTTAGGTGTAATAGGATTCTTATCTTAGGGTTTTCTATTTAGAAAATCCTATTATGACCTAGAATAGAATTTTTCTTGTCCGATATATATGGGGTGAGGGTGGAGGCGCAAAGCATAGCACAAAGTTTAGATTCAGAGAACTCGTCCATAGAAAATCTAAGAGAAAGTCTGCAGTTTGCTCTTAGGGCTTCTTATACAAGACAGAAGGAACGAGAAGATCTGATCGAGGAGTCGTCAACTTCGGTTATAGAGATTCCTACTTGTTGGTGACTGATTTCATTATAATCTCTGTTGTTCTGCTTGAGTGTGATGAGGGGGATAAACCTATTAGGGCAAAGGGTTTAACATTGATCTTTTTATCAATCTTGTATTTCATCTGAGTTATATAGATTAACATTTATCCAAGTGACGTAGTCATCTCCATATACTTATCTTTATTGCTTCATATTCGTTAGACAGGGGTTGGTCATTTTAGGTGTGTTGGCCTAAGTTTCTGCTGCGACAATGTCTAAAACATGGTATTGGAGCACTTGTCGGATGTGTTCGATTCCCAACATATCTCACTAGTACAACTTGCATATCCTAGGTGCTCATAGTAGCAAATTAACATAGAATTAGATGAACTTTTAATACAAATATCTGCTTGACACTTGGCTTATTGCTCTTACCAAATCATGCTTCACTACCAGAATAGGCTGCATTAGCGACATCCAAAGACGTCGCTAATCAGTAAAAATACGTCGCTAAATATATTTAGCGACGTAATTAGCGACGAAAATAGCAGGTCGCCAAAAAGCTAGTCGCAGAACAAACTTTCGTCGCCTATCGTCGCTGTTGCCACGAATTGTCTACGACGCTAAAACGTCGCAAACTTAGCGACGTTCGGCGACATTTATAGTACGTTGCCAACTTAGCGACGTATTTAGCGACGTCTATTCGTCGCATGTAGTGACATGGCAAGGTTTGCCATGTCAGCACGTTGAGCGACGTTTAGCGGCGGGCCGTCGCAGTTAGCGACGTGCAGATACATCTTTGCGACGTACTTCTGCGTCACAAATCCGTCGCAAAACGTCGCAAACCGTTGCTAATATGCTGAAAAATTAAAAATAAAATAAAATACAGTTTTCAAATCCTGCACACTTCACTTTATATACAGTTTAAATACTAATCTGGAAATGGAAGATGATAAAAATGTATTCAAATCTTGCACACTGCATACTGCACTTTACACATTACACTGCACTTTATATCATCACAAACATCATCACAAACATAAATATATTCAAATCCTGCATACTGCACTTCACAGACACACATCATCACAAACATCCAATAGAGTCAAATAAAATTGGGAGATGATAAAAAGTCTTCCACTAAGTGTATAAACAAAAGTGTACCAATAAACAATTTGCCCATAGGGCCAATACATACAACTCATAAAAAATCAATAAAATCACTAAGGACCCCTGCTGCGCATCTGAAATAACATGAACTCATACTGCTCCTGTGTGAGCTGCACCATAGGGGCAGTAGGAGGCAGTACAATGTCTGGAGTCGGCGCCGTCGATGGACCGGGAGGACGTATCTGCTCCAGCTCTCGCAGTCGCTCAGCATGCGCAGCAAGGGTACTCACCATCCTCTGAGAACTCTCCTCAATCGAAGTATGTATCTAAGTGAGTGAGGCAGACATGGTCCTCTGCGATCCCTCCAGCTCGACCTGTCTACGCTCTGTGCGCTCCGTAGACTCGGTGAGCGTGTGCAAGCTGGTAGCTGTAGCCTGCTGCAAACTCATCAGCTCCTGTATACTGCGCTCGACCGCATCAAATCGTCTGGTGATCATCGGATCGTCGCTCTGCGGTATGGTGATCTAAAATCTGCTGCTGCAACACGCTATGCAGCTCGTCGATCTGACGACCAATATCCTGAGCTCGTGATGACGCCTACGAAGCTGGAGACTGCGCACTGACAGAGGGGGCCCGGGATGACTATAAAGCCAAATAGGCGTCGTAGAATTCCGTACCGTAGTACGTACCCTTCTAAAGACCACCAACGGCGGTCATCCAGAGGTCGTCCGGCGATGGAGCTGTAGGCGGCTGGGAGGAAGTACCAGCCCCTCCCCCTGCTGGCGCACTAGCAGCAGCAGCCGCCTCCACTTGTAGCCGAAGAAACTCGGCCTAAAATAATGTTTGCTAACGTCTAAGTGTTTGCTAAAGTCTATATTGATATCTATTTTCCTATTTTCTAAATTATATTAAATTAATATAAAGAATAGAACGTACATATGCCTGCGTCGCCCTCTCGTCAATGAACTCCCCAGTCCTCCGATGGGTGACCAGGAAGACGGTCACCATGTTGGAGTCTTCACCCTTTTTTACCTGTTAAAATATATTATCTATTATTAGTATTAAATATTCTATCCAACTATATATAAAATGATGTCCGTCATAGGAAACATACCAGACGACGAAAATGCTCCGTCATAGGAATGGAGCCACCACACCACTTACTGGTGCTCGACCGCGCCACCTTGGCCTTGTCAGAACGCTCTTGGTACCTGGCCTCGCCGAATCTAGCCTTTATCGCAGTCCAATGCTCTGGCGTGATCCAACCATGGATCGACTTTCCGGAGCGATCACGAGACTTCTGGTCGTGGATCGCATCACGGATGAGCTTGCCTGCGACGGTAAAAAATTGGACCTCGATCTTCGCCGCCCGGTGTGGTGGATAGAAATAGGTCCTCTACAAGAAGTAAAATAGAAAGAGTTGTATAATATACACAACTGATTATTAAAATTTAAAAATAAATAAATTTTTTACCTTGAAGTGGGCCAACCAAAAGGCCTTCCTATCTGCGGGAGCATCTGAGTAGTTAATTCAAGGCCCACCATAGTTCTGCCTCAGAAATAACCCCAACTGTCTCTGTACTGCAGGAGGCCGATATCTATACAATAATAAATTTCATAAATATATATGTACATATAATCATTTGAGAAATATATATTAACTAATTAACTTACTTCGTAGGCCCATCCGTCCAAATCTTTATACGCGTCTCGTCCGGGGGAGCGCATGGAGGGTCGCTCTCACCTCATGCCTGACCAGGATCGGTCTGATCGCCGTCCTCCATATGCTCGGCGTTGGCTCTCTCCATGGAGCCATCGGCAGGAGGAATGCTGGACGCGGGAGGAATGCTAGACGATGAGGGAGGAGTCACCAACCTGCTGGAACTGCCATGTCCCGATAATAGACCGGGAACAGAATGGTACACTGGCGTACTCGGAGATAAGGATGAGGGTAAGAAATCTGCATCCCCAACCTGACGCACACGGGACTGCCTAACATAATATCCTCCGCGTCGTCCGTGTCTAGTCATACCTGATAATAACATATGATAATAAAATAAATATACATATTTATATGACAGACATCACAGATTTTTAAAAAATATTATAGTCACAAAAGTGTCACTAAAGTGTCAAATATGATGATAAAACAAACGTACAGATTTAATCCTCTTCTGAAAATTCATCTAGTTCGTTTAGCTCTTCTTCTTCTTCTTCTTCTTCTTCTTCCTCCTCTACATCTTCACTTTCATCTGCATCTTCCTTTTCAGATAATTGTACTTCTTCTACACAATTAGATGTGTAATGAGGAACTTCCGTCGTGTCCACTTCTATAATATTTGTTACAAGAGGTTGTTCATCCTCTTGATAAGCTATATCATCAACCTCAAAGGTATTTCTAGCTTTGGTCTTGCATACTGCCCACCAGTCCAACCTTGTTGTTCCCCATTTAGGATAACTTGTGAAGTACACGAGCTGAGCCTGACTTGATAGGACAAATGGTTCATAGGCTTGATATCGACGCCGATAGTTTATATCCACAAGACCGTACTTGTCTACTTTCGAACCTTGACCTTCAATCGGATCGAACCAATCATACATGAATAGCACAATCTTAGCAGGCTCTATTACATAACTATATGTCAGCTCCACAATCTCCCGTAGGACGTCATAGAAATCGTTGCCCGCATCAACATCTTTGTAGTTCGAAGATCTGATACACAAACAACTATTTTTGGTGGAATCGACATCCACAAAGTTGTCTCTGATCGGGCAAGTTGTTGACTTGAACCTAAACCCATTCACACAGTAGCTTGGCCATATTTTTGCAGCATAAATTGGAATCGAAATTAACCTCTCCATGAATACGTGACAATCGTGGCTCTTTATACACTACAACAAAAACCCTTTTAATGACGCTCGACAGGGAGTTTTAATGACGGCTGATACATAAGCGTTATCAAGTTGAAAAATACCTTTTTTCTATGACGGTTTGGACTAATTTTGGGCTTTTTATAACGTTTATAAAATAAAACGTCATTAATACTTTAGAGCGGTGGCAAACTTGTAATTTTTTTACTGTATAAAAGCTAAGTGGGAGAGAGAGAAAATTCATTTCTCATCCATTTTCTAAGGAGCAGCATCTCTCCAAACCTCTTCTCTCCCAATTTCCTCAAGAGTTAGGTTAGGGTTTCTGATCGATGGATCTTAGCCGAGGTGCGATCTCGACCATATCGGAGGGGTCGTCGGAGGACCTGAAGCCGGTGATGGAGGTCCAGCTGGTGAACACCGCGCGCACATGCTGGAGATCGGCGGCGGGTGAGTGTTTCATTCATTAGTCCTGAGGAATATACGAAAATGAAGTCCCTCTCCCACTCGTACTCTCTGCTCCTCCCGCAGGAGCTCACCGGACTTTCACCATTCGTCCGCCGCCTCTTCAGCATTCGCAGCCTCAGCCAGAGGACCTCTCGGTCCTCCATGGCATCAGCAGCATCAGGAGCGGAGGGGGAGAGCTACCGGAAGTAGCCGAAGGAGGTGAAGCTTTGGGGAGGCCGGTTCGAGGAGAGCGTCACCGACGCCGTCGAGCGCTTCAGCGAGTCCGTGTCCTTCGACAAGGAGCTATACCACCATGACATCGCCGGCAGCAAGGCCCACGCCTCCATGCTCGCCCACCAGGTGCTCGACCTAAATCCCCTGTCCCTCTTAAACGAATCTCCACCGCTGATATACCACCGTTTCATTGTCAGTGCAGGGGTTGATTACTGAGAGCGACAGGGACAGCATACTCTTCGGCCTCGACGAGATCGAGAGGAGGATCGAGTCCGGGGAGTTCATCCTCAATGAAGCTACCTCCAGTTTCCTTCTAGCTCATTTTTGGTTTATAATCTCTTTTAACATATTACCAATTTTTCATCTCAGCATTCTCAATTTTTGCACATTCATTTTTCAGGCATGTTTCATGATTGTCCAACATTGGACCCAAAGCATTCTTGTTTCTAACTGTATAAAACTTATTTCCTGAACTTCATAGGTATTCTCAGGTCATGTCTCTCTCTACAAGGACCTATCCTCTTTAACCATCTCAAACTAACTGTGTGAACAATGTTTGCCTTGATATAAGCAACGGACTCAAAAGAAATTATAATGATAACTTGTAGGTACTTGGCCTAATTCTGCTACAAGTTCTCTAGATTTTTAGTTTTTTCTCTCTCCATATTTTCTTGTTAAAATCTCATTGTTCGATACAATTTCACTAGCATACAAGTTTAGATATTATCTTGAATGTGCATCGTAAGTTTATCTTATCTTCTTCAAAGAGTTCTGGATGCAGATATTTCATGTCAGCCATAGTGATAGGAAATGTATTTTGTGTCTCCACTATTGGTCCTCTAATCAGTTACTACTACATCATACATCTCCTTGCTCTTTGGTTAAACACACACTTTTGGAGCTCTCCTGTCTTATACATGTTAATCTTGGACTAACATGATACAGGACCATCACTTATTCCATCTTTGAAACATCTTTTTCAGTTTGTTTATTTTTTATGTTTTTATTAGTTGTTCAGCACCTTCAGGCTTTTGGATTTGATAACTTCAGTATGGGAAAACATGGTGGATGCTACCTAGTTAAGTCAGAGAGTATATTGGTCTCACCTTTTAGTTCAAATCAGGGCATTATTTTGATGGTTATGTTCCCTATACCAAGTAAAATTCTAGGTTAGTGTCTTCGCTTTATCTTGTTACAAATATGATGACCTCATTGGGGAGGACTGATTTATAGTAATGTCTATTTTTTCAAAGTCTCTCTTTTTGGACATGTTTTTTATTCTATTCTAGTAAGGTTGATCACAATATCTATTGTGTGTAATTTCGTTACATTCTTCTTGGTTTTGGATGAATATTTTGTGCTTCTTTGAGAAAATAATCATGAAAGTTGGTTTTTGATGAATTTTTATATTAAAAAATTCAGACTTTTGTGCATCTTTTGTGGGATTTCAGCTGTTGGTTTCTGCCTAGAGTGTCGAGTTCTTTCTAATTTTGGTTTATTGTCTGAGTGAATCTTCAACTTATGCTGCAGCTCTGTAAAGTTTTATTGGAAAAAGCTGGGATTTTGCGATTGTTAGGATGCGATTTTTATGTTAATTCGCTTAGATTCCTAAGTTCTCTTTTATATGTTCTTTTTTTCCTGATTTCTGTAGGATTCATGTGAATTCTGGAAAAAAGCTTAAAAAGTTTTAGCCGTTTTGTTTGTGCGAATCTTAAACTTATTCTGCAGTTTTTGAAGTTCTGGGATTTTTTTCCTTCATATTTTGCTATAGTTAGAATGGAACTTAGAAATGAAGTCTCTTGCATATGCTGATAATTGATGTATGTGAATTTTGTACAAGTTAGTCTAGGATCAAATTCCTTAAATTTACTTGTATGTTTTCTTTCTTTGACATGGAATTTGATATTAATTATGTAGATTTATGATGACAGAAATCCCTAATGTCACATGACTCACATCTTGAGTATAACAACACAATTTTAGCTTGTTCAGAAATTTTGTACAAGTGATTTTATATCCAATTTTATTTTGAAAACTGAAATTTGATCAATTATAGTATTGAAGTTTATGCTTGCTTAGAAGCTGATTGGTGGAAACTAGGATTGCAAAATACCTTGTGTGAAGTTGACAAGAACCGTTTCCTTAGTTCACTTTGCTTCTTGTTAATTACCGAATGGAAGAAGACATATCGCAGACAAACCATGTCAGGGCTCCATTGTAGTGGGAGCTTGTTGGGTTTATGAGTGGATTTGTCACTAGCTTCACTTTGGATTTAGACTTTGTTGTAGATCTTTAAGTGATATGCAAGTTATCATAAAATTATGTAGATTGTGTTTCTTATATGAATTTTTCTTCTGAATTCACCTAAATTTCGAAAATTTCTTTTATATATGCTTGATTTCCTTAGATTTGAGTAGGACTGGCATTTTTGTAACTATTACCAGAATTTTAACTTCAAAAATCTTACTATTTTCTATGGATTTCATATATTTCTTTACTATACTGTAATTGATATAAATCTTGTGAATTATGTAGAAGTTAGTCTAGGTTCAAATTTCGGAAAAGTTAGAAATCCTTACACTTTCTTTTCTCGAGATTATCTATTTCTGTTCAGATTAAGTTCCCTTACCTTTTAGTTGTGTTTGTTCTTTTTATTTTCATTTGAATGTTATGTTATTCATGATACTGCTGGGATTTAATGGAAATCTGGTGGATTTATAGGAAGACACATATTAGATGGCACATTTAGAGTATAAACTGAGGTTATTTGCAAATTTGATAAATGCGGTTTAGTTTCACTATTATATTGAGAATTCAAGTTTGATTGATAAATGATAGTGCTTCTACTATATTTATTTAAATCTAATGCTTGCTTAGAATGGTCAGGAACAAGTATGGGAGAGGAAACTTTTGTAGAATTTTTAGCTTGGCTGTTTCTTGATTTAGTTATTAAGTACCTTCTTCTAACTACAAGTTAAAATAGTTATGCTTAACATTCTGGGCTAAAAGTTTTTTTTTTTCAATTCACAGATATTACTTTCTCAGTCACTTAGAAGAACTAGGATTTAGTGACTCATTTGTACTGTGAAGTTGACAGGAACTTTTTTAAACTTACCTTGTCAATAGAACCAATCTTGACTAAATCTTCTCACCTTCCCTTCCAGCTTGGCTGGATATATGGCTCTATCACGGAAGACATTTTATCTGTGTTGCGTCGAACGATGTCCGTGTTAAATAGACCATGGGTGCCTTTTCTTATTCTATTTCTCTTGCCATTGTACCCTGAAATCTAATCAACTCTACTTGCACGATTTTGATTTTTGTATTAATAGTAGAGCAGTAATTAATTCTGTGACTGGTGAATTGCAGGTCCTAACAAATGGCATAGAGGTGAAGCTGCAAAGGAATGCTTTTAGTGTGATTGAAGCCCCGACTGGTCTTGAGGAGAACAATGATGTTGAATGTGAAAATATGCTGTGGAATGGTTCTGATATATGTATTTGGATGTCCTATTTTGAAAAAATATAATGAAGATGGTGATATATATTATATATATTTGTAAATGGATTAAATGGTACTTTATAACATTTAGATGTTTTCTTGTGAATATGGTTCAAAATGAATGTTTTGAAATTGAATTGAGCAACATTGAGCATTGATCTATAATTTTTTGGAAAGTAATATATAAATGTGCAGAATTGAGCGTTATAAATGTGCTGAATTGAGTCTATACAGATTATCTATTCATAACGCTTTCAAACTACGCTGAAAATAAGTGTAGCAGAAATTCATCATATTTATGACGGTTATTTTATGACGCTTTTAGAAAACATTTATATCACCCGTTTTCATAACGGTTGCTGTGGAAAAAAAAGCGTCATGGTTTGTCATTAATGACGGTTTTTAGCCGTCGTTAAAAGGTATTTCTGTTGTGGTGATACCCGTCAATTTATTTTCTTTCGGATCGACACATCTTCTCAGATTTGACACATATCCGTCTAGAAATTTTAGGCCCCGGATCCACCGACAAAGTCTCACTTTATCCTCCTTGTCCAGTAAGAAAATTGACTTCGGCAGGAACTGTTTCCCATTCTCCTCTATCAAATGCAACGCAAGGCGTTTACATATTTCTTCTAAGTCCAACCTGGCCTTGGGATTGTCTTTCGTTTTTTTCTTTACGTCCATCACAGTATTAATTATGTTATCAAACACATTCTTCTCAATATGCATGACATCAAGATTATGTATGATCAGATTGGTACTCCAATATGGCAGATCCCAGAATATGCCCCTCTTTGTCCAGTTATGATCTCTACCAAATCCATTGTACTTGTACCCAGTTGTAGGATCTTCGATAGCACTTAAAAAATCTCTAACCTCCTCCTATATCGTGGCTCCGTACCACCTTGGCAGTGGATCACCCTTCTCTACAACGCCGGCACAGAATGCATTCATGTTCCTTCTGAACGGATGATCTTTTGACAGAAATTGTCGATGACAATCAAAGAAGCACGGTTTTCCTCCGTGTTTCAAGCGGAAAGCCTTAGTACGGTCCATGCAATACGAACATGAGAGACGGCCATGAGTGCTCCATCCAGATAACATTCTAAAGGCCGGAAAGTCGTTGATAGTCTACATAAGGGTTGCCTTCATCTGAAAATTTTACTTCCTGGAAATATCGTACGTGTTAGCGCCTACATCCCATAACTGATTCAACTCATCTATCAAAGGCTGTAAGTACACATCAATGTTCCTCTTGGGATTATTCGGACCAGGAATTATAACGGTTAGAAACATGTACTGAGTCTTGATGCACATCCAAGGCGGTAGGTTATACGGAGTGACAATCACAGGCCAGCACGAATACTGGGATCCCGAAAGACTAAAAGGAGTAAAACCGTCAGAAGATAGCCCCAACCTGACATTACGCGGATCTGAAGCAAAATCAGGATACACTCGGTCAAAGTGCTTCCACGCTTCTCCATCGGATGGGTGATCCAATACTCCTTCAATCTGTTCTCGTATGTGCCAACTCATATTTTTGGCCGTCTCTTTTACCATAAATAATCTTTGCAACCGCGACGTCAAAGGCAAGTAGTGCATTGAATCGATCGGTCTTCTTGCACCGGTAGACCTTCCTGTACTAGTCGTCTTATAGCGATCAGTACCACAAAATCTGTACACATCTGTGTCCTTGTCGTCTTTGTAGTACAACATGCACCCATTGCGACAAGAATCAATTTTCTCGTATCCCATCCAGAGCGATCTCACCATCCTCTTAGACCGGTAGAAGTCTTTAGGTAACTTAACACCCGCCGACAAGATCTCTATAATCAACTCCAACACTCGGTTGTAGCATTCTTGCGACATGTTAAAATCTGACCTAATGCTCAATAGTCTTGTAACCTCCTCCAACGGTGAATGATCCTCACAACTAGGATACAATAGAGTCCTTGCATTCTCCAGCAACTCCATGAACTTTGCAATATCGACATTCGGTGCCTCCTCAGCTGCATCATGAACGAAACTAGGCCCCGCAGCGTCGAAAATCATGTTCACGCACCCATCGTCGTATGCATGATTATCTAAGACAAAATTAGGTCCCACATGCATATACGACTCAACATAAGGCTCCGGCTCTGATGCTAAAGACACAAGTTCTCCGTGTGCGGTCCACTGATAGTAATTAGGCATGAAACCCCTCGAGTACAAATGATATGTCACTTCCACTTCTGGATAATATTTCACGTTATGACATTTCACACACGGACACTTAATTTTGGTGCCGTCCATGTACTGAGGGAATACCTTAGCAAACTGTAGGAACTGCTCTACTCCCGCTATGTATTCATCCCGCACACCACACATATCATCAGGATGACGATTGTACATCCATGAATGATACCGTAAGTAGTAATTCATATCCATTTGGAAATAATTCTGCAAAGATGGACACGTATTATCCAATAGGCGCAAATTCGTATATTATATCTTATTATGGAACACATTAGTAGCGGACAGTTACTAATAACCATGCTATATCGCACAAGACCGTTCTTGTGCATCCAACGTGTACACATACGCTATCGATTCTTACTGATGCCAATCTCATTCAAACACACTAGATTCGTTTCGATATCGCCAGGGTCAAGTTGAAAATTGTCTTAACATCAATTTGACTCGTGTTTTTTCCTTTATGGAATGGCCATCAATTTGACTCGTGTTTTTTCCTTTATGAAATTGTCTTAACATCAATTTGACTCGTGTTTTTTCCTTTATCAAATCCAAGGCCCTTATCTATTTGTAGACAACCCAAACATAGACTGAACTGAACTATAGTTCAGTTGATGCTCAAGAGTGGGCACTGCAATAAATACACACTCACACTTATATATATACTAGCACAACATTAAGGGTGTATATATGCATATATACACACATCAATACTAACGTGGATTATGCTCAATAGTACACTAGTAGCCATACTCCTCTACACACATAAACCTATCTATATCAAGGTTCACAGTATCGGTATCAGAATCCGTATCGATCGGACTATTCCTATGAGTATTGGTATCGGCGATATCGGTAGTATCGACGGTTTCGGATCGGAGTATCCGCTGATACTTTAGACCATGATCTATAAAATTTTGGAAATTAATCAACCAATGGGTAGTCGCTTATACTAACAACTCTACAAAATTTGTAATAAATGCGAAAAAGTGGGAGAAAAAGTGATCCCTTTGATAGATGGGAGGAACCACTTTCCCCCCTATTTTTCTACTCCTTGGGAATCATTTTCCCCTTCCAACTACTTTCCTTTGGCTCCCAAACATAGAAAATGAATCACTTTCCTTTTCCAAGCTCAAATAGATATATAAAATACCGAATTACACACCAAACCCTCTCTCTCACGCACCCATCATCGTATAAATATATAAAATAAAGTAAATGTGTCATCGTGTCATCGTGTCAGCAACAGTGTCTGTGTCTGTGTCGTGTCAGAGCAGTGTTAGTGTCCAAAATTTAGGAATTTAGGGTTTAGGGTTTACCTGAGAGGGAAGATGGGGTCGTTGGCGGGGGAGAGGGGGGGGTCGGTCGTCAGTGGGGGTCGGTCGTCATCGACTGGGAGAGAGAGAGGGGGGTCGGTCGTCGACTGAAAGAGTGAGAGATAGGGGGCCGGTCGTCAGTGGGGGGTCATCGACGGCGGGGGAGAGGAGGGAAGACGGTCGTCGTCGACTGAGAGAGATAGGGGGGTCGGTCGTCGACAGTGGGGGTCGGTCGTCGACAGTGGGAGAGAGAGAGAGCAAGAGAGAATTTACGAAATGGGGGGAATGAAATTTCTATCTGACCTAAGTAAAAATATTAGCGACGTAACTATTTTTTGTCGCTAAACGTCACTAAAGAAGCAGCCGGCGACGTGTTTTAAATCACGTAGCCAATCGTCGCCATATTAGCGACGAACAACGACGTTTAGCGTCGATTTTTTTTCCAAAATTAAGTTATGGTCGCTAAGCGTCGGTGTACGTCGCTAATATTTTAACTTTAGCGACATATAGTTACGGAGTCGCTAATTCCGCCGCTAATATGAGCTATTTTGGTAGTGCTTGTTTGAAACAAATAGAGGAGAAACATATCTACATGTTGCTAAATTTATTCTCCTTCAGATTGTTAGATAAATAATTGTATAATATTCAATTACACAAATTTAGATAAAAAATTATAATAGTAATTAACAAGGAAAATTAAAAGACCCATTGTTACGAATGAGACATGAATACATGCCATTGTGCTTGACTTTTCTTTCTTTGACCAATAAAAGTAATTAAGCTTTGCATTACCATATTTAAACATTATAACAAAATATGTGCTAGTGCTTTGATTACATCTAAGAGTAAATCTAAACAATATAATAGTTATAATTTAAAGAATATAATTAACCTTATATATATATATATATATATATATATATATATATATATATATATATATATATATATATATATATATATATATATATATATAAAAGAAAGAATATAATTAACCTTTTATATATATATATATATATATATATATATATATATATATATATATATATATATATATATATATATATATATATATATATATATAAAAGGTTAATTATATTCTTTCTTTTATATATATATATATATATATATATATATATATATATATATATATATATATATATATATATATATATATAAGGTTAATTATATTCTTTCTTATATATATATATATATATATATATATATATATATATATATATATATATATATATATATATATATATATATATATATATATATATATAAGGTTAATTATATTCTTTCTTATATATATATATATATATATATATATATATATATATATATATATATATATATATATATAAGAGTAAATCTAAATAATATAATAGTTATAATTTAAAGAATATAATTAACCTTAGATGTATATATTATATTCTTTTATATATATATATATATATATATATATATATATATATATATATATATATATATATATATATATATACACACTAGATTTGCACAGTCACAAATAAAACCATCTGATAGAAGTTTTTGCAGTGGATTGATCTATGCAGAGCACTTCTGATCGAAGCAAAGTGGTACCATAGTGGATACATGCCAACCTTGAAAGAGTACTTGGACAATGCATGGATTTCTATATCTGCACCTTTGATACCGCACCTTTACTTCTTCACGAGTCAAGAGATTACAAAAGAAGCACTGGAGTACTTGGAGAGTAACCCAGAAATAATACGTCTTTCCTTCACGATTTTTCGTCTATGGAATGACATAGCCACCTCTAAGGTACTTATGCAGGTGTTTCTGTTGTATTAGTACACTTTCACATATATGATTCTCACTTATTTCAGGATGAGATGAAGAAATGCGACGTTCCAAAGTCCATCCATTGCTATATGTATGAAGAAAGCGTAGCAGAAGATGTTGCTCGAGAGTACGTCCTGGGCCTGATCGATGACCTCTGGAAAAAGCTGAACAAGGAACGGAGTTCTTGTGCCTACTTTGAGGAGCCATTCATTGTTGCACTGATGAATGTTGCTCGAATGGCACGAAGCATCTATCAGCATGGTGATGGCTATGGTTGGCCAGATGGGAAAACAAAGGATCAAACCATGTCATTATTTATTGAACCTATTCAACTTTGAGGTATAAGAGGGTCTGGCGAGATTAATAACTGACCGGTAAATCCAAATTACGAAAGGACAATGCTCGTTTGTAATTGACCGACGTCAGTATAAATGGAAAAGTTTTCGCAATTTAAGATTCACTTTTATTATCAATCAATTTGTTCGTTCACATTTTTTTATTATTCTTATGAGCAGTGATAGAGATGGTGATGGTGATGGCGATGGGCTCCTGTAGCAACATGGTGAAGGAAATGGAGATGCCAAGAGAGTAAAGAATCAAATTATTAAATGTTCTATTCAACCAATTTTGGTATAATAAATGCACCAAATTGTATTATAATAATAAAACCATCAAAAAATATAATAAATAATGGGAAGATTTATGAAATGCCCAAAAACTAAAAAAGTTTTATGTAAAACCCACCGCTAAAAAAACTTTCATCGCGTGCCCAGAATTAGAGAAACTTATCCAAAGCGGGTTCCAAATGACCCTTTTGCCCTTCCTTTTAATTTATTGGAAACACCCACAAAACTGCTCTTAAAAAAACGTTTCAATACTCCATCTTCTTCCATACGCTGCTCACTTTCGAATCTAGGTTTTCTCCTCAAAAATCTTCAAAAACTCGTCGAAAAATTTCGGAAAGACCGGGACGAACGACAAAAGTGCTAAAACGGAGGTCCAAACATCATTTTTTTGTGAATCTAAAATTTCGGAAGGCCGTCTAACTGTGAAGCTGTTACTTTCAGTCTCCTCGACGATACGCTCATTTTGCGACAAACGGGACCTCGTTTCGACCTCCCAGTCAAAAGTTATGGCCCTCCAAAGTTTCAGCTAACCATAAAATGCAGGAGAATGGCATTCTCCATCTTAATTTACACGGAGAATGACCATTCTCCGTCTTAATTAGGACGGAGAATGACATTATCCGTCTTAATTTACACGGAGAATGGTCATTCCAGTGTTAAAACGCAGGAGAATGACCATTCTCCGTGTTAGAAACACGGAGAATGCCATTCTCCGTGTTAAATGAAACGGAGAATGTCATTCTCCGTGTTTAATAAAACGGAGAATGGCATTCTCCGTCCTAATTAAGACGGAGAATGGCCATTCTCCGTGCTAAATTAAACGGAGAATGACCATTCTCCGTCTTAATTAGGACGGAGAATGCCATTCTCCGTGTAATTTATCACGGAGAATGGTCATTCTAGTGTTAAAACGCAGGAGAATGACCATTCTCTGTGTTAGAAACACGGAGAATGCCATTCTCCGTGTTAATTAGGATGGAGAATGCCATTCTTCGTCTTAAATAAAACGGAGAATGCCATTCTCCGTCTTAATTAAGACGGAGAATGACATTCTCGGTCCTAATTAAGACGGAAACGGAGAATGTCATTCTCCGTCTTAATTAGGACGGAGAATGGCATTCTCCGTCTTAAATAAAACGGAGAATGGCATTCTCCGTCATTCTCGGTCCTAATTAAGACGGTGAATGCCATTCTCCGTCCTAATTAAGACGGAGAATGGTCATTTCCAGTGTTAAAACGTGTAATTTAGTTTTTTCAGGAATAAAGAGTTTCGTTCTTCTTTCAAAGCGATGATAATTCTTATAGAAAAGAAGAAGAAAGATCTTCTCTCCACAATTGAAGATCTGAGTTCAAATGTCTCCACGATGAAGATGATGATGATGGTGATGATGATGACGAGCGATGATCTGAGTTCGACTGAAGAAAAACACACCGAACTACGAACGATCTTTGCGATCTCTGCTGAATATGAGAGCAATGGAATTCAGATTTCCCGTGAAGAAGAAGAAGACGAAAATCGTAATCCAGATCTGAGTTTTTTGAATTCAAATACATATAGATGACCAATTCGCGCGGAGGGGTAGTTTCGGTATTATAAAAATAGCAGTTTCTAGCGGGTGGCATCTAAAAGGGAATCTTGGAATATTTAACGTGAAAATACTTAATTCTGGATATTTCATAAAACTTATCCAGCGGGTGAGCATTTCATAAAAGCCCACCCCGAAATTGGGTTTCTCAGCAATTTTCAGATAAATAATTCCTAAAAATATGGTGAAACTTTAAACATGGTTCAAAAGTTCTTCTGAGCATATAGGAATCCTTGCCCCTCAGCCCAAGACCGTACTTTTGATTGCGGACTAGAAGTATAGAAGTGAGTTTTTGACAAAACAAAGGAAATAGCTTCCAACGCACATAAATAGAGATAATTAGTGAAAGAATTCAGATTATAAAGAAAATCACTAAATGCGAGGGACTATAATAATCAACAATAGTCACTTAAACAAGACTATAACAATTATGACTTTGCTATATGAGTCTCAGGCTTTAATATTGATTACACATATGTAATCTAATGATGTTTAAATTCCAAGACTTTTGAAAAGCTTGGATCAGATCAACAAACTTCTTCTTCCTCAAATGATGAGAATATCATGCTCATGTCCGTCTTCGATCTTGCTTTCCTGATTACACATGTTTTCTTCCCTTTCTGATTACACCACATGAGAGAAGTCGTGGATGATCTTTCGGTGAAACACTAAACACTCAAGTCAGGATTAGATTAAGGTGAGCACATAAATTGACAAAATTTTAGGGTAAAATATAAGCATATCTCCTGATGATGATAAGGGGACCTACTGTAACCACCACTTTTCTAGATGAGGGATATTTTTGACTTTTTTTATTATTGTTATTATTGGGAATTCAAAATTATATTTTGAGTGATAAATTATTTTTACAAAACTAGTAATCATTTTTTTGGATTAATTATTTAATATAGAGCATATGTTTACTATTGAGTATGGTTAGTGGTTAGTCTTTGGTTGGAATAGTGGTTAGTGACCCTAGAGGACCTAAACCGACTTGACATGACCACCCAACTAAATGATTAGGACTAGCCTAATTGAACTTCAGTTAGACCCTAGCTAGATTAGAAGTATTAATTATAAAGTTTGACTAAAACACCTAATTAGGAACAAATGTTCATTCCCTAATCTTGTCATGACGAAAGAGGAGGGCTTAGTGGACATTCCTTATTAGACATAACCCTAAAACAAACCTATATGTTAGCCCACTCCTCTATTTAAGCCTCATTTCATCTTTTTTCTCCTCATTTCATTCCAAACCCTAACCATAATTAGAAGCTTCTTCCCCAATTGTTCCTACCATCAATTTTTCTCTAAATTGACCCAAATTCGTTCCATTCTCTTTCTCTTGGAGAGAAGAAGGCTCTAGAATATAGCTTGGAGGGATTGGAGCACTTGGAGCTTGAAAGAATTCTAGATCTAAGGGATTTTGCATTGGGAATCCATCTCCCAATAGGTAAATGCATTCTAAACCCTTTAAATTCGTAGAAATAGTGTAGATACATCAACTAGGGACCCCCATGCATTAGGTTTGTCATGGAGAGGAGTTTTGACTCTTCCTTCTCTCTTTTGGAGACTTTCTCCTTTATATTTTGATCCATTTTGGGAGAAATCCGAGAATGGAATTTCTAGGGTTGGTGAATAGGTTTGTTAGACCCTAATTGTGATTTTGAACATATGGGTGAGCTTTGGTTCAAGTTTGAATTCATTTGGAGTGCGTATCATGGACGTGTCCGATACACAGGCCATGTGTTTGACAAAATGATCAAAAGAGCACCCCATTGCTCTAATTCCAGTTTTGATCCATATTTCGGTGCACATTGGTGTAGGTTAGATGTTGTGAGCCTATCTAGTGACTTGGGAATGAAATTGGGGTGTGTGTGTTGAATGGGGGATGGTGGGATGTGAGCACTTCCCAGTGATTCAGTAGGGACTGTGGTGTTTGGGACTGAGCAATATTATGAGGGGATTACCTATAGATGCAGTCCATACTATTTTAGTCAGTCTACTGCATTCGAGTACCAGTCATTATATCTAGTAGCATCAGTCCCTTTGATATAGGAAGTCTGTCCTACATATTAGAGTCCCTGCCCATATTCCTTAATTGTCCATATTTCATTTAAGTTCAGCTTCATACCTCTTATTGATCAGAGGCAGAATTCAGTCCCCATCTTTTGAAGGATCAGTCCATTTCCTTCTTAATGTTCTTTCCTATAGTGTTGGTTCAGTCTTTCAGTTCTAAGTTCAGATATTGGGTTTTAGTTCAGTCCCAATTAGCTTAATGGTTCAATCCATTGTATCTTAACTTCAGTCTATTGATTATCTATTCAGTCCATAACTCAAATTTGGACAATCCTAAACTAATATCCAGGCATGTCCTATATCTTCATTAGTTCAGACCTTATTTTGCCTCAGTTCTGTATACTATTCCCTGCATTGTTTGTTCACACCTATATTAATTTCTTGTATCAGTCGAAGTGGGGATTAGGTGAGAGGCATGGATACACCTATATGTTTCAGTCGTACTTGCTTCTATATCAGCCCCATAAGTGAGTCATGACATCGGTCAATTCATTTTGGGTCCAGTCCTATTCACTTATTCAGTCCATTTGCCTTTGATCAGTCCTCATAGGATTTTATATAACAGTTTGTATAGTGAGGGGAGTTACACCTTGATAACAATCCCCTGTTCTAACATGCATGTTTGCCATGAAATAAAAAAGAGCAGAACAATTATCGGAGGACTGGACTTTTACTTCACGTTACATACTCGTTTATACAAAGAAAGCCTAGGGACGAAAGCCTAGGTACAGCAATCTAAGTACAATTGTTTATTTTAGATTCTGGAGGGTGACGATAGAGGCTCGGGAAAGCGACGGCAGCTCTGCCTTACTCCTTGGACGATCGGTATGCAGCCTTGGCTCCAGAAGATTGCTTGGCGTTGAAGAAATGCTCTCTTTGCTCTCTCTCTGCTCTTTTTCTCCAAATCTTCTAATGTTCTCTGATCTCGAAAAAGGTCCTTGCAAGGGAATGACACCTTGCTATTTATAAGAAGGGGAATGCAATCATTAGGGTTTGCAATGATTCTCCCTTAGAGTGGCGGCGGCCTGTTGATTGATCAATCTGGGCCATTAATCTTGAGTGTGATGAATCTGGGCCATTTAATGTAGATTGCACCAAATCCTATCAGTAATTAATGCTGATTGGAATAAATCTCCGTGATGATGATTTGCTGATGTCTGCGAATCTGAATAAATAAGTTTAATTCATTCTCCTGCCACGTGTCCCAGATTATTGGGATTTGACCCAATCTTTGATTGCAGTAAATCTGGGAAATTGATTGGCTTTATGACACGTGTCTTGGGAGTCACTGAGGGGATCTGAGCCGCATGAAGATTGAGCCGCATAAGGTTTGAGCCGAATAAGACTGACCATGTGTCAGGGCTGCTTGGGGAGTGGCCCCCGAACCTTCGAACCACATGATAATTTGGGCCACATAATGGGTAGTGAGCCGCATGGAGATGATCCTTGCGAGCCGCATGGGGAGGCCTCTGCTTGAGCCGCATGGAGATGATCCTCTTGAGCCGCATGGGGAAGCGTCTACTTGAGCCGCATAGAGGGAGCCTCCACTTGGGCCGCATGAGACTGTTTCGGCCTGAGCCGTATAGGGCAGCTTCGGCCTGAACCGCATGGAGAGTCTTCGCTCGAGCCGCATACGAACGTCCACGTGTCAAGGCTACGTGGCATTTTCTGGATCTCGGGAGATTGTGTCAGAGATCTCCTTCGTTTCCCTAAGGGTCTGTCATTATGACAGAGTCATCATTACCTCTTTGTGTCAGGGCTGTCACTTTGTCAGAGCTGTCAGCCGTCGAAGAAATTAATGCAATGTAGGGCGGGGGGAAGAACTGTTTGCAAGCCACGTGTCTTCTCTTCTGAGCCGCATGAAACGTCTTGAGCCGTATAGTCCCTCGTACCGCATGAATCTTTGAGCCGCATGGGCTATCTGAGCCGCAGGGGGTTCCCTGGCCGCATGAATCTTTCTTTATTATTTTTCATGCTTTTACAAGACCCCCTTCAAAGTTTTCAATTTACAAAATTGAAATACTTTGAATAAGAAGCATGGCTGTGTATAAATTCTGCTGGCCGCATATGAAATCCTGGCCGCATGGATGTTTCAGCCGCATGGATGGCCTAGCCGCAGGGACTTTCGAGCCGCATAGTTGTTCCAGCCGCATGGCGGCTCAATTGCTTCGGTGGTACTCCAAATTATTTCCTATTAACAATAAAGTACCTAATGTATTATTCCTTACTTAAAAGTAACACACGTTATAATTAAGGTGTATTACAGTCCCTGTACCAACTTTCCGTCAAGTTGCTGACGAAAATGGGCTCAATTGTTTCGGTGGTACTCCAAGTTATACCCTATTAACAATAAAGTACCTAATGTATTATTCCTTACTTAAAAGTAACACACGTTATAATTAAGGTGTATTACAGTCCCTGTACCAACTTTCCGTCAAGTTGCTGACGGAAATGTGACGTGGCGTGTACACGTGTGTAGTCCACGTGTACACTCACCTAGAATAACCATATTTGACCTTCATCTGTCTCTCTCTCTCTCTCTCTCTCTCTCTCTCTCTCGCTCTCTCTATTCGATCGACACACTCTGACGAAAAAACGAGGCCACCGAGAGACGCGGACGACGAGGAGACGAACGGTGCGGCTGAAGACCAAGCTACCGAAGCATTCGCAGATGGGTACCTCTCTCCCTTGCTCTCTTCTTCTTCTTCTTCTTCTGCTTCTTCATTTTCGAATCTCACTTTGTTTCTCTTTATTACCGAAACCCTAAAATTTGAAAAACCTCGAAGTAGAGTAGAGCAACATTAGAGGAAAACCCTAACCAGTAGTTATTATTATAGAAGCCCTAAAGTAATTTATTGTGTAAACCATGCAATAATTTATTGTGAAAACCCTAAAATAAAAGAAGAGCCGATCCTAAAAATGTTTATGCTGACAAAATTGCAGCAAATGAAGCAAGTGAAATGGAATGGGATCTTGTGAAGATCCCATGTTATTGCGAAGGAACTTCTCTGTGCAAATTATTCACTGCAAATACACCTTGGAATCGTGGGCGCCAATTTTTAAAATGTGCAAAGGAGGTAGGATATGATTTTTGGTGTTGGACTGATGAACTTCGGTTATGTCGTTGCGAAGCCGGATTTTGCAAAATACGAACATCAAAGGTGCCTAGGAGCTTAGGTCAAAAATTCTACTGTTGTCCATTATCTACTAGTGTAAGTGAAACATACTTTTCTTTGTACATTAATATAAATTAATTATTATTTTTTGCTATTAATGTGTAACTTACAATTATAATTTTTTTCTTCAATATGTGTAGAGGAAAAATCCCGGTTGTGAATACATTAGGTACTTTATTGGTAATAGGGTATAACTTGGAGTACCACCGAAGCAATTGAGCCCATTTTCGTTAGCAACTTGACGGAAAGTTGGTACAGGGACTGTGATACACCTTAATTATAACGTGTGTTACTTTTAAGTAAGGAATAATACATTAGATACTTTATTGTTAATAGGGTATAACTTGGAGTACCACCGAAGCAATTGAGCCGAAAAAATCACTCCAATTAAGCAATGGTATTAACTCCGCCATACCAAATGAAGTCAGCACACATTCGCTCCACTTTACGAATAGTAGCAACTGGAAGTAAAATGGTCTGGAGCCAAAAGGACGTAACTGCTGTGATTACTGACCGAACCAACTCAATACAACCACCAAAGGAGAGACATTGTGATTGCCATCCTTCTATCCGCCTTTGCACATATTCCACCAGACTGGCATTCCTGAGCGTGTATATATATATATATATATATATATATATATATATATATATATATATATATATATATATATATATATATATTATACAAAACACAAAGGTTTTTGAATCCTAGGGCTGACTGTGCCAAGATAAATAGTGGTTGAGATTTAATCTTAGTGAATCAACGGTTGTGGATGAGCATTATTGAGAGTGGGGTTTTATGGAGAATCCAAAGAGTGGGGTTTGCACTCATAATGGTTGTGGATGAACATTATTGAGAGTGGGGTTTTATGGGGAATCCAAATAGTAGGGTTTGCACTCATAATGGTTGTGGATGAGCATTATTGAGAGTGGGGTTTTATGGAGAATCCAAAGAGTGGGGTTTGCACTCATAATGGTTGTGGATGAACATTATTGAGAGGGGGGTTTTATGGGGAATGAGCATTATTGAGAGTGGGGTTTTATGGGGAATCCAAAGAGTGGGGTTTGCACTCATAATGGTTGTGGATGAGCATTATTGAGAGTGAGGTTTTATAGAGAATCCAAAGAAAATTCACATCCAGCAGTGGTTGGAATTTAATATTTTGATGGGGGCCTCATAATTATTATTGTTCATTTAACATTAAGGGTCCAAGATTCTGAGGGGGAATACCTTAAATGAACCATGCCCTATGTACACGGGTTATGACTAGTATATATATATATATAACGGTGTACGAGGAGGGCTCTTCGTGGGGCTCCGAAAATGGATCTTTTGATCCCCCTCTATATATATGTATATTTTATTTTTTTGGTTTTCTTGTAAAATTTTGGGTGCTGGATGATTATTACGCTTGTCGGCTGGCCCCGAAATCGAGGCATCCACGTAGAGGGAAACACGTGTAATATTGAAACAGTAGGTTGAAGAAGAGCTCAATTGCTTCGGTGGTACTCCAAGTTATACCCTATTAACAATAAGGTACTTAATATATTATTCCTTACTTAAAAGTTACACACGTTATAATTAAGGTGTATTACAGTCCCTGTACCAACTTTCCGTCAAGTTGCTGACGGAAATGGGCTCAATTGCTTCCGTGGTACTCCAAGTTATACCCTATTAACAATAAAGTACCTGTCACGACCCGATACCCAAATTGTTGGGCCGGGCCGAGCCATGTCCAGCCTACGCTTGGTTAAAGCGCAGTAAGCTGTTCTAAGTATAGACAATAAAAGATCTAAGCTACTAACAGTTCTAAAATCATATTTAAAGGTTCATCACAACACAGCATCTATAAGCGAAGGTAAACAAACACAGATTTAATAATACATAACCAAAGTATCTAACTGGAGACAAAGTCCAGTATCCAAATATAAGAACAGATAAAGTCTAAGTCTACTAAACGCATGAAAGATAACTAAGCAAGGTTCCCCGCTGGGGCCTCTTCTGGAGCTAAGGCCAGGTCCTCAATGCAGTACCATAATATGTAACACATAGCGTTTCCTTCTCGAAAAGTATACCTACAACGTTATCCTGTCAGGACGGGAGCAAGTACAACCTCTACAACTAAAGTACTGAACATATAATGAAAGAGATGTACAACAAGAATCATGGTGTGATAAGTCTATAAAACAGGAAATACTGAAAAACATGGCCTCATGGTACAACTGGGATCACAATATCATAGTAACACAGGAAACATGGCATATCCGGAATCATGGTATATCTCATAATCTATCATGGCAAGGATACATATGTCATAAAGATAGATGTATATGTAATGTTTAAAACTGTAGCAAGTACGTGATCGGTCAATAGATGTACAATGTACCGAAGTACAATGTAAATAAAATGTACATACGTACAAGTAAAACAAGCGATAGATGTACATACGTACAAATACAGCTGATGAGCCTACGACAAGGTATACATAAAATGTCAACCTTGCTCGGTACGTACGTACGAGTAGGGGGGGCATGATCACGTACTCAACTATCAGTTTCCCCATAACCCATATTCTATCATGTGAGAGATACGAGAACAGTAAAAACATGTAAGAGATACTGGGAGTAATATAAGCATGGCAGGTACTGGGAGCAGTACAAAACTCGTGAATACTCAGAGCAGTATAAAGCATAGTAAAACATGTACCGAGATCCAGTATGAAACATGTGAAGATATAAGAACTGTCCTAAGCATGGTAGGGACCAAATTAATGTAACATGTGAAGATTTAACTTGCAGTTATTCAGAAGCAGTATTTTAACAGGGTTAATACATGTTCTAGCATTAAAAGACAGTAAATGAGTGTGTAGATGTACTTGCCTCGAGCAAAGCAAGAATACTAGTGCGAAGATATAGATGCATGGTGTCCTGTCAATAATGATATACAACTCAGTTCTAAGCTATGTTCAATAATACTCTAGTGGTGTGACACGACTCCTGACTGGATACTAACTAAGTGGGGACCTAGCATAAAAGTCTAATGTGGAGTGCCACTATACACAAACCAAATTCCTAGGGTCTTTATACTAGTACGGGGTGATCTAATACTACAATAACTCAATACAACACAAAATATTAAAAGTCGTAATTATTCAATAATTAAATCTACTGTACACTATGTTCCAATAATTTTAGAGATAGACAAAAAGCTTAAATATATATAAAATAAAGTACCAAAATAATCCTTGTTAATTATAGAAATTTATACTAATTTTTCTGGGATTTATAAACCCTCATAAATATTTATTAAAAATCAGGAAACATAAATATACTGAAAATGAGTTCTGTTTTCCTATTTTTATAAAATACCAAAAGTACTTATTAAATGCTAGAAAAATTATAATAAATTAGCTAAATTAACATAATATTTAAATACTATTTTTTTTCCAAGATTTTTACAGCAATTAAAATATATATAAAAATTTAAAACCAGAAAGTAACAATATCTAGAAAAATAATTAATTATAAATTAAGGATAATACATAATCAAAATCTACAGATGTTGTCGGATGATAAAATAAATATCACCAACATGTCCAGAACGGTCAAATCAGCTAGGATAGCCTACCCATAAGTCCAATTTGGACACAGGGGCAAAACGGTAATTTTGGGTCAAAATGATGTCCGCCGTTGGACACACTTTGCACCGAAAAGCGTGTCGGGATAGAAGTCTACAAAACCTAGCAAACTATATGTCCATGAATCCAGAATGATGATACGAACCCAACGGTATGTCCGGAATTGGATTCCGATGTGCCGATCTCAAAATGATACGTTGACGCGACACTTGGTATCCGGTTTGCACGGAAATGCGTGCCGGAGCAAATGTCTTCAAAACTCAGCAAATTATATGTCAACGAGTTCAGAATGACGATACGAACTCAACGGTATATCCGGAATAGGATTCCAATGAGCCGAACTAAAAGTGACCCGTTGACCCGAAAAGTGGGACCCGCTTTGCACCGAAATGCGTGCCAGGGCCCACGTTCTCCAAATCAAACAAATTTTATATGAAAACATGCCAGAACGACGCCACGAGTCTACTGGTGGTGTCAGAAATTGAATCCGGAGTCCCGGGTTCAAAAATGGAATTTAACAAGTGTAAATTAAAGAATTCGGACGGCCAACTTTGGCGTCGAATTCAACCGACCAAACGTGCTTAAAATGAAACAAAATCTAAAGGAGACAGGAAGATGGTTATACCAGCTGTGCACCGGAACTGACGGTGCGCAAAACGGAGCTGCGACGGCGAAGTTACGAGCTGACGAAGTCGGCTCCACGAAACTGTCCAAAAACAGTTCAATTTAAAACGTCAACTTGGTGGCCAGTTTTGAGGTATCAAACGACATTATTAACGGCTGAAATTTCAGGGGAGTGAAGGTGGTTATACCGAGATTGAGGCGGAGCAGACGGGACGAAGATCCAACGGTCGGATTGTCCAGAATTCTTGCACAAAGTTGCTACGACGGGGCGCGAAATCTGAACTTTCGACGCGCGCGTCACGACGGAACTTCGGGAAAATGCGCGAATCGCCTCGACGGCGCGTCCTGGTGGACGGTGGCCGTCACTTGGTGGCACGGGGGGGTGCGCCCGGGGCTGGGGGTCACGTGGGGGAGGTTCTCGCCGGCCTGCGGCGGTCGCCGGCGGCCGTGGTGGCGCACGGCTGCCACTGCGCTGCTGCTGCAGCTTGCATGCTGCTGCTGCTGCATGTTGCTGGCGCAGCTGCTGCTATAGCTCGTGGGGGGGGGTTGCTCGGCCAGTGGAGGCCGAGGAGGAGGCTGAGGAGGAGAGTGGTGGTGGTACTAGTGATGGTGGTCGGGTGTGGAAGGGTGGTGCTCGGTGGTTGAGGAAGAAGAAGAATAATATATGAAGAAGAAGAAGAAGATGAAGAAGGAGAAGAAGTGAGGAAGAAGTAAAGGAGAAGTGATGGGGGGGGCTGTACGTGTACAGGAAGGGGGTGTGAAGTCGGTTGGAAGAGAGAGAGGAGAGAGAGAGACCGGTTGAGAGAGAGGGGGGGTGTGTTTGCTCCGTACGTGAGAGAGAGAGAGATAGAGTGAGTGATGGTGAGAGGGAGAGAGAGAGTAGGATATTTAAAATGGAGAGAGAGGGAAAAGGAAGTCGGCTAAGTGGGGGGGGGGTTTCTTTGCTGTTATGGTGAGGGGTGGTGTTGTGTGTTTGTTTAGGAGAGAGAGATATACATATATAAATATATATATACCACATGTATATATATATATATATATATGCAAAATAAAATGGAGAAGTATACATACAAAATTAGATATTTTTATGTGGGACAAAAATGGGAAAATGTCAGGGGGATGTATGGGTAGCCATGGTAGGGTTCACACCCAATTGGGTCAGACATTGGATCAGGTTCGGACAATGTCGGAACCGAGATTTAATTAATTAATAAATTAAAATCAATTAATAAATTAAAATCAATTAAAATCATGGATGAAATGGGAGCACAAGGGAAAGAGTTCAAGTGGGACAGGATATATCAACAGGAAGACAATCTTGCCTACTTCAAAACCCATGAAGAGAGTTTACAGAGATTCGCATCCCTGACGCTCCAGAGGTCAAAGCCATGGAAAGGTACATTAATGATCTAAACAATTAAATAATAATATATTTATCGATAATAATTCATTTAGAAAAAATTTAAAACAGCCCTGAAATTCAGGGGGCTTACATCCTACCCACCTTACAAAAATTTCGTCCTCGAAATTAAAAATCATCCAACCGGTCAAACTATAATATGTAGCTGCCCTGGCTACGATACTCAATCTGCTATCCTTATAATCATCTCTTCTGTTTCTTCTTACAATCTTTTTGGGTCAGGTTCAACAAAGGTACTTCTATCATAAACAACGTCATATATCCTTTAGAATCTTCCACACCAACATGAAACATTTATGTATACCCTAAACTATAGGTCATTCTCTGGACATGTCTATAAGCCTATAATGCTTAATCATCAATCATATTTTCAACCTCAAGTGTAACTACTGGATTTCCTTATCATATCCTAAGTATCCTTATTTCATCAATCTACAGTTCCTTGGCATCATTTATCGTCAATCCTTTCCTACAGTTTCTCCTTGAAATCATACGTTCAATTCTTATCCTTGGCGTAGAGCCTTCTTCTTTTTACTCAACAAGTCCTCCGAATATAAATCCTCGATTTCAAACTCCCGATTTATTAATTACCAAAGTACATATGTCTCTGTCTTGTTCATTATCTTTTTAACTGATATCCTTCCGATCTCGTACGTAATACGATAACTCATTCTAATTTATTCCATATCAATCCACGTATCGATCTACCCTCTAATCACATGTAATTAGCTATAGATAACCCATAATCATTTGGTCATCAAAGTCATTTAATGCTCAATCCTCAAATTCTAAGCACAAGATTCTAATCCTCAATCCATAGTCATAACAATATAATATCTCATTTCTTCATCTTAGATACCCTATCATCAAGTCATACTATCAATACAATCGTTCTTAATGGTTTCCAAGTCTGCTACAGTCAGTCACCTATACTTGTCCCATAAGCTTAATCTAACCAATCCCTAGGAAAAGTACTTATCACAAACACACAATACATTTATAGTTATACTACAGGATCAGTCAACAAGGTTTGGCTATTTCGGTCATCTATCAAATAGAAGGTTACAAAGCCTAAAACTGGGTCAAGCAATCCATAACAGTGTCCAAACAAGTTAAAGGGTCAAGTAAGATAGAAAAGTTTATTGGAATATCTCCAAGAATGGTACAAAGACAACGGGATACATAACGAGAAAAATTAACCAAGAGGTTAACGAAAAAGAGTTTAGTCAAGTCATAGGAAAGATGGAACACAAAAATAATTATGTCCAAAAGATAACGCGAAAGCAATCCTATTGGAGAGTCTTAGAGAACCTATAATTCTAGTTGCAGATGTAGATAGGGCAAAGTTAATCAAGACGGGGAAGAATAATGATAAGAACTTATTCTTGCTCAATCGGTCATAACGAAGTGAACCAAGCTGAGATATGATCTGATAACCATATACGTCTTCCTGAAATCATGTTGCCAGAATTTTCGCCACACCAGTAAGCCTAGATGCAATAAACGGTAGAGTCATAACTAAGGTATACACCCTATAATCATGTTATCTAGAATCCTCGCCACGCCAACCGGTATGGCTGCGAGAAAATCTAAATTCTATGAATAGGATAGTATATCCAAAATCAGGCTCTATGTTTTGTCATACTAGCTAATATGGCTGCGATAAATTCTAAACTCCATAACCAAAGCAGACGTTTACCTTATCAGGATATATCATAATTCAATCCACAAAATTTATCACGATGCAAGATCAAAGTTAACAACAAAAACAGAAATTAAATTCAACAACGAATTTAAAGGAGAGTAAATGGAAATAAGTGGAAACTGATTTCTAGATAAGATTAGAGTGAGATTAGAGTGAAATCCTCGGGGGTCATCCCAAGGGTACAAACTTGGTCTAAATTGACCCACTGAAATACAAACAAGAGGCTAATTATAGCTAACGGTCCTATGCTGTGATGAGTTCTCCTATGTTGCAGTCCTAGAAATCCTCTAGGTGTTCTAAATGTTGTCCTAGTGTTATCAAGTTGTCCTAGATCCTAATTGCAGGCATGCTTGGTACAATAACGTAACCAAACAATTTAGTCAGGACCTGCATGGGCCGCCAAAAAAACATGTCACGACCCGATACCCAAATTGTTGGGCCGGGCCGAGCCATGTCCAGCCTACGCTTGGTTAAAGCGCAGTAAGCTGTTCTAAGTATAGACAATAAAAGATCTAAGCTACTAACAGTTCTAAAATCATATTTAAAGGTTCATCACAACACAGCATCTATAAGCGAAGGTAAACAAACACAGATTTAATAATACATAACCAAAGTATCTAACTGGAGACAAAGTCCAGTATCCAAATATAAGAACAGACAAAGTCTAAGTCTACTAAACGCATGAAAGATAACTAAGCAAGGTTCCCCGCTGGGGCCTCTTCTGGAGCTAAGGCCAGGTCCTCAATGCAGTACCATAATATGTAACACATAGCGTTTCCTTCTCGAAAAGTATACCTACAACGTTATCCTGTCAGGACGGGAGCAAGTACAACCTCTACAACTAAAGTACTGAACATATAATGAAAGAGATGTACAACAAGAATCATGGTGTGATAAGTCTATAAAACAGGAAATACTGAAAAACATGGCCTCATGGTACAACTGGGATCACAATATCATAGTAACACAGGAAACATGGCATATCCGGAATCATGGTATATCTCATAATCTATCATGGCAAGGATACATATGTCATAAAGATAGATGTATATGTAATATTTAAAACTGTAGCAAGTACGTGATCGGTCAATAGATGTACAATGTACCGAGGTACAATGTAAATAAAATGTACATACGTACAAGTAAAACAAGCGATAGATGTACATACGTACAAATACAGCTGATGAGCCTACGACAAGGTATACATAAAATGTCAACCTTGCTCGGTACGTACGTACGAGTAGGGGGGGCATGATCACGTACTCAACTATCAGTTTCCCCATAACCCATATTCTATCATGTGAGAGATACGAGAACAGTAAAAACATGTAAGAGATACTGGGAGTAATATAAGCATGGCAGGTACTGGGAGCAGTACAAAACTCGTGAATACTCAGAGCAGTATAAAGCATAGTGAAACATGTACCGAGATCCAGTATGAAACATGTGAAGATATAAGAACTGTCCTAAGCATGGTAGGGACCAAATTAATGTAACATGTGAAGATTTAACTTGCAGTTATTCAGAAGCAGTATTTTAACAGGGTTAATACATGTTCTAGCATTAAAAGACAGTAAATGAGTGTGTAGATGTACTTGCCTCGAGCAAAGCAAGAATACTAGTGCGAAGATATAGATGCATGGTGTCCTGTCAATAATGATATACAACTCAGTTCTAAGCTATGTTCAATAATACTCTAGTGGTGTGACACGACTCCTGACTGGATACTAACTAAGTGGGGACCTAGCATAAAAGTCTAATGTGGAGTGCCACTATACACAAACCAAATTCCTAGGGTCTTTATACTAGTACGGGGTGATCTAATACTACAATAACTCAATACAACACAAAATATTAAAAGTCGTAATTATTCAATAATTAAATCTACTGTACACTATGTTCCAATAATTTTAGAGATAGACAAAAAGCTTAAATATATATAAAATAAAGTACCAAAATAATCCTTGTTAATTATAGAAATTTATACTAATTTTTCTGGGATTTATAAACCCTCATAAATATTTATTAAAAATCAGCAAACATAAATATACTGAAAATGAGTTCTGTTTTCCTATTTTTATAAAATACCAAAAGTACTTATTAAATGCTAGAAAAATTATAATAAATTAGCTAAATTAACATAATATTTAAATACTATTTTTTTTCCAAGATTTTTACAGCAATTAAAATATATATAAAAATTCAAAACCAGAAAGTAACAATATCTAGAAAAATAATTAATTATAAATTAAGGATAATACATAATCAAAATCTACAGAACGTGCTTAAAATGAAACGAAATCTAAAGGAGACAGGAAGATGGTTATACCAGCTGTGAACCGGAACTGACGGTGCACAAAACGGAGCTGCGACGGCGAAGTTACGAGCTGACGAAGTCGGCTCCACGAAACTGTCCAAAAACAGTTCAATTTAAAACGTCAACTTGGTGGCCAGTTTTGAGGTATCAAACGACATTATTAACGGCTGAAATTTCAGGGGAGTGAAGGTGGTTATACCGAGATTGAGGCGGAGCAGACGGGACGACGATCCAACGGTCGGATTGTCCAGAATTCTCGCGCAAAGTTGCTACGACGGGGCGCGAAATCTGAACTTTCGACGCGCGCGTCACGACGGAACTTCGGGAAAATGCGCGAATCGCCTCGACGGCGCGTCCTGGTGGACGGTGGCCGTCACTTGGTGGCACGGGGGGGGGGGTGCGCCCGGGGCTGGGGGTCACGTGGGGGAGGTTCTCGCCGGCCTGCGGTGGTCGCCGGCGGCCGTGGTGGCGCACGGCTGCCACTGCGCTGCTGCTGCAGCTTGCATGCTGCTGCTGCTGCATGTTGCTGGCGCAGCTGCTGCTATAGCTCGTGGGGGGGGGGGGTTGCTCGGCCAGTGGAGGCCGAGGAGGAGGCTGAGGAGGAGAGTGGTGGTGGTACTAGTGATGGTGGTCGGGTGTGGAAGGGTGGTGCTCGGTGGTTGAGGAAGAAGAAGAAGAATATATGAAGAAGAAGAAGAAGATGAAGAAGGAGAAGAAGTGAGGAAGAAGTAAAGGAGAAGTGATGGGGGGGCTGTAGGTGTACAGGAAGGGGGTGTGAAGTCGGTTGAAAGAGAGAGAGGAGAGAGAGAGATCGGTTGAGAGAGAGGGGGGGTGTGTTTGCTCCATACGTGAGAGAGAGAGAGATAGAGTGAGTGATGGTGAGAGGGAGAGAGAGAGTAGGATATTTAAAATGGAGAGAGAGGGAAAAGGAAGTCGGCTAAGGGGGGGTTTCTTTGCTGTTATGGTGAGGGGTGGTGTTGTGTGTTTGTTTAGGAGAGAGAGATATACATATATAAATATATATATACCACATGTATATATATATATATGCAAAATAAAATGGAGAAGTATACATACAAAATTAGATATTTTTATGTGGGACAAAAATGGGAAAATGTCAGGGGGATGTATGGGTAGCCATGGTAGGGTTCACACCCAATTGGGTCGGACATTGGATCAGGTTCGGACAAGGTCGGAACCGAGATTTAATTAATTAATAAATTAAAATCAATTAATAAATTAAAATCAATTAAAATCATGGATGAAATGGGAGCACAAGGGAAAGAGTTCAAGTGGGACAGGATATATCAACAGGAAGACAATCTTGCCTACTTCAAAACCCATGAAGAGAGTTTACAGAGATTCGCATCCCTGACGCTCCAGAGGTCAAAGCCATGGAAAGGTACATTAATGATCTAAACAATTAAATAATAATATATTTATAGATAATAATTCATTTAGAAAAAATTTAAAACAGCCCTGAAATTCAGGGGGCTTACAGTACCTAATGTATTATTCCTTACTTAAAAGTAACACACGTTATAATTAAGGTGTATTACAGTCCATGTACCAACTTTTCGTCAAGTTGCTGACGGAAATGTGACGTGGCGTGTACACGTGTGTAGTCCACGTATACACTCAACCTAGAATAACCATATTTGACCTTCATCTGTCTCTCTCTCTATTCGATCGACACACTCCGACGAGAAAACGAGGCCACCGAGAGACGCGGACGACGAGGAGACGAGCGGTGTGGCTGAAGACCAAGCTACCGGAGCATTCGCAGATGGGTACCTCTCTCCCTTTCTCTCTTCTTCTTCTTCTTCTGCTTCTTCATTTTCGAATCTCACTTTGTTTCTATTTATTACCGAAACCCTAAAATTTGAAAAACCTCGAAGTAGAGTTGAGCAACATTTGAGGAAAACCCTAACCAGTAGTTATTATTATGGAAGCCCTAAAGTAATTTATTGTGTAAACCATGCAATAATTTATTGTGGAAACCCTAAAATAAAAGAAGAGCCGATCCTAAAAATGTTTATGCTGACAAAATTGCAGCAAATGAAGCAAGTGAAATGGAATGGGATCTTGCGAAGATCCCATGTTATTGCAAAGGAACTTCTCTATGTAAATTATTCACTGCAAATACACCTTGAAATCGTGGGCGCCAATTTTTAAAATGTGCAAAGGAGGTAGGATTTGATTTTTGGTATTGGACTGATGAACTTCGGTTATGTCGTTGCGAAGCCGGATTTTGCAAAATACGAACATCAAAGGTGCCTAGGAGCTTAGGTCAAAAATTATACTGTTGTCCATTATCTACTAGTGTAAGTGAAACATAGTTTTCTTTGTACATTAATATAAATTAATTATTATTTTTTGCTATTAATGTGTAACTTACAATTGTAATTTCTTTTTTCAATACGTGTAGAGGGAAAATCCCGGTTGTGAATACATTAGGTACTTTATTGTTAATAGGGTATAACTTGGAGTACCACCGAAGCAATTGAGCCCATTTCCGTTAGCAACTTGACGAAAAGTTGATACAGGGACTGTGATACACCTTAATTATAACGTGTGTTACTTTTAAGTAAGGAATAATACATTAGGTACTTTATTGTTAATAGGGTATAACTTGGAGTACCACCGAAGCAATTGAGCCGCCGCATGGCCATCTGAACCGCATAGGCTCTTTGCCACGTCATTGTGCCATGCGTGCAAATCTTTTTTTGGGGCAGGATCCTAAGAGTTTAGCCTTTAATTGGCTAGTTTGTCTCGATAGCCGAAGATTCGATCACGTTGTACGGGGCGTCGGTCCGTGGTCCTCCTTTGTCTGTCTATAAATAGAAGGATATTTGGACGAACTTCTCTCTTAGACTCTTCTTGACTCAGATTCCTGTCTTGTTTTCTTCCTCTGATCGTCAGACAACAATGGCACCCAGGTCTTCCAAGGCTGTGAAGAAGGCTGTGGCGAAGAGTAAGAAATCGGCTTCGTCTTCGACTGTCGTGCCCCCCTTTTGTCTTGATGTTCACGTTGCCATCGAAGGTAAGGATTATGTAGACGATTGAGTACTTTGAAACCCTAACAGAGCCTGCTCTGCTACATGCTTCGTACACAAGCCTTTTGACGCGAACTACATGGTCCTCATACACGTCCCATGACTGAGCCGCATGGGGGTATACCCCATGTCCGAGCCGCATGAGAGTTGTCTTAAACGAGCCACATGAACACTTCTGACTGTTTTCATTTTCTTCGTCTTTGGTTCTTGCAGTATCTCCACCGAATGCTGAGGTTGCAGTGACAGAGGAGCTGCCACCTCCTGTCATCAACCGGGGGTCTTCATCTGTTAAGGAGGAGGCGACGAAAGAAGAACCGGAGCCTGAGGGGGATGGCAGCCTTCCAAATATCGAAACTGCTGAGGGTGGTAGCGCTGGAAATTCTGATTCTCCTATTCTGGACGAGGATCTTCCTCAATTGCATCCTTCATATGTGAGATGGTTGAGGAAATGGTATACGCGCTTCTGCAACTAGGATTTAGGGGCTTCTCGTAGATGTCTATCTTTTGTCTGTAGTCTTTGTTTTGTTTTGCTTTTCTTCTTGTCTGTATGAAGAACTTCTTTGACTTGCTTGTAGTTGTGTGGATGTAACCGATTTCTGAATGAATGGAATATATTTGCTTCACTCTTTTGCTTTGTAATAGTCATCTTATTGGAACATTTTGCGTGGACCCATTGCCCCTAACGTACCCTGGTTTTAGATACAGACAACAAGTTTAAAAGAGACCAACATACTTAGTCAGCATGAGGGTTTCTTTAACGGAGCCTTCCTACTCAGAGGTAATGGGGACATGGCAGGAGTGGGCTCAATGAAGGGGGCGTACATGGAACAACTCAGAGGTAATGAGGACATAGAAGTTCTATATAGAGGGGTGATTTGTTTTTGGCGGAATTGAGACGACTCAGAGGTAACATCGACATGGTCATTTTGGAATTTTGTGGATCTATTACCCTTTTTATGCACTGAGAGTGCGGGTAGTGGATCAAGAGGAAGGAGCTCTTTCAGGAAGAAAGTTCAGAGGTATGGTCATGTAAGCCCCCTGAATTTCAGGGTTTATTTTTATTTTTCTGAATGAATTATTTTTGATAAATGTTTTATTATTTAATTGTTTTTTATTATTAATGTACCTTTCCATGACTTTGACTTCTGGAGCGTCAGGGATACCAATCTCTGTAAACTCTCTTCACGAGTTTTGAAGTAGACAAGATTATCTTCGTTTTGATATATCATGTCCCACTTGAATTCGTTTCCTTGTGCTCTTTTTGTATCGTGCAACTTCGGGTCAACTTAGACCAATTAATCGTTGATTAATTATTCCCACTTTTATTTTTGATCATCGTTTGCACGTTACCGTGGCTTTTAATTTAGGAGCACCAGACCAGTCGTTTTCTCAGAACCAACTTCTCATGAATGATCTACTCGAGACGCTCTTCACCCATGACCTTCGTGTCCCACTCAGACACTCTATTTTGTGCTTCATTTTCTTCGCACAACTTCCGGGTCAATTTAGGCCGATTTATTTTCTACCGTGAAACCTGATTTATTTTCCAATTTAATTTCGGGACCCGACATCGACCCAACCTGTCAACCCGAAGTATGGACATGGCCCACATGAAGCCTACTACCCGCATGACGCTTGTGTTCCATTTATTGGAGTCCCCGTATATTATTTATTTGCCCATTATTATAAATACGTATTTAATTTTAATATTGTATCCTGTTCGATTTTGACCCGACCCGGCTCGACCGAACCCGAACCCAAGCTCCACGTTGTCCTCTCATGACTGTCCAAGTACCCCACATAATTTTTTTATTTTTCCTATTTTTGAAAATATCTCTCTCTCTACTTTTCAAAATATCCCACATATTTATACATATACATATATATAACTCTCTCACTCTCTTCCCTATAACAAACAAACACACACAACCCTAACCCCTCCACCTCACAGCAACCCCCCCTTGGCCGACTTCAATTTCTCTCTCTCTCTTTTCAAAATATCAACTCTCTCTCTCACTCTCTTTTATACACACATACTCAATAATGTAACTCCCACTCTCTCTTTATTTTTCAAACACACACAACACACCACCTCACCCTTCCCATCACCAGCAAGAGAACCCTCCCCCTATTCTAGCCGACTCCTCTCTCTCCCTCTCTCTAAATATCTCTCTCATTCTCTCTCTCCCTCTCTCTAAATATCTCTCTCATTCTCTCTCTCTCTCTCTCACAAATAACTAACTCTCCCTCTCTCTACAATTATATCACTCCTTCCCACCCCTCCTGTACACACGAACACCACCACCACGCCCTCCGTGCTCGGTCGGCCACCACCCTGTCGACCACCCTCTCCTCCTCCTACATCATCTTCATCACCATCATCATCTTCACTATCATCATCACCACATACTCCATCACCACCACCGACATTAACACCACCTCCACCACCCGCACAGCCACCCGAACTACCGCCCCCGCACGACCTCCGCCGCCGCGCCAGGCCGGCGACCACCCCAGCGCGGGGCAGCGCAGCCGCCAGCGGCAGCAGCGGCGGGCGTGCATGCACGCGCGCGCGTACGCGCGGATGCGTGCGGTGGCCGTGCGCCACTTCGTGGCCGGCCCGTACCACCGCGGGTACCCCACAACTCCGGCCAACCTCCGACGAGCCACCCCGTGGCCAACGCCCGCTTCCCCGACGAGCCAAATAGGCGATTCGTGCATTTACATCGAAATCCCGTCGACGCGCGCGGAGGAAAGTTTCAAAAATTGTGTTTCGGGACAGCGACTTCGCGCGTGTTTTCTGGGAGATCCGACCGTTGGATCGGCAAAATTTTTGCTCCGTCACAATCTCGGTATATCCATCTTCACTCCCCTCAATTTTCGTCCGTTAATTTTATCGTTTGATACCTCAAAACTGGCCACAAAGTTGACGTTTTAAATTGAACTGTTTTTGGACAGTTTCGTGACGCCAACTTCGCGGGTTCGTATCTTCGTCGTCGCAGCTCCGTTTTGCGCACCGTCAGTTCCGGTGCACAGCTGGTATAACCATCTTCCTGTCTCCTTTAGATTTCGTTTCGTTTTAAGCACGTTCGATTGGTCGAATTCGACGCCAAAGTTGGCCGTCCGAATTCTTTAAATTGCACTTGTAAAATTCCATTTTTGAACCCGGGACTCCGGATTCAATTTCTGACACCACCAGTAGACTCGTGACGTCGTTCTGGCATGTTTTCATATAAAATTTGCTTAATTTGGAGAACGTGGGCCCTGACACGCATTTCGGTGCAAAGCGGGTCCCACTTTTCGAGTCAACGGGTCATTTTGAGATCGTCTCATCGGAATCCCATTCCGGATAAACCGTTGAGTTCGTATCATCATTCTGGACTCGTTGACATATAATTTGCTGAGTTTTGAAGACATTTGCTCCGGCACGCATTTCCGTGCAAACCAGATACCAAGTGTCCGTGTCAACGTATCATTTTGAGATCGGCACATCGAAATCCTATTCCGGATATACCGTTGGGTTCGTATCGTCATTCTGGATTCGTGGACATATAATTTGCTAGATTTTGTAGACTTCTATCCCGACACGTTTTTCGGTGCAAAGTGTGTCCAACGACGGACATTATTTTGACCCGAAATTACCGTTTTGTCCCTGTGTCCAAATTGGACTTATGGGTAGGCTATCCTAGCTGATTTGACCGTTTTGGACACGTTGGTGATATTTATTTTATCATCCAACAACATCTGTAGATTTTGCTTATGTATTATCCTTAATTTATAATTAATTATTTTTCCATAAATTGTTACTTTCTGTTTTTGGATTTTTATATATATTTTAGTTGCCGTAAAAATCTGAGAAAATTTGTATTTAAATACTATGTTAATTTAGATAATTTATTATAATTTTTCCAATATTTAATAAGTAATTTTGGTATTTTATAAAAATAGAAAAACAGAACTCATTTTCAGGATACATGTGTTTGTTGATTTTTAATAAATATTTATGAAGGTTTATAAATCCCAGAAAAATTAGTATAAATTTCTATAATTAACAAGGATCATTTTGGTACTTTATTTTATATATATTTAAGCTTTTTGTCTATCTCAAAAATTGTTGGAAATTAGTGTACAGTTTGATTTATTTATTGAGTAATTACGACTTGTAACTTTTTATGTTGTTTTGTGTTTTAGTCGTATTGGACCTCACCCCGCACTAGTGTAAAGATCCTAGAAAATTAGTCTGGATATAGTGTCACTCCACATTAGACTTTTATGCTAGGTCCCCACTTAGTTAGTGTCCAGTTAAGAGTCGTGTCACACCACTAGTGTAATATTGAACATAGCTTAGAACTGAGTTTGTATATCATTATTGACAGGACACCGGACATCTATATCTTCGTACTAGTATTCTTGCTTTGCTCGAGGCAAGTACATCTACAGACTCATTTACTGTCTTTTAATGCTAGAACATGTATTAACCCTGTTAAAATACTGATCATTGAGGTAGCAAGTTATATCTTCACATGTTGTATTACTTTCAGTACCTGCCATGCTTAGGACAGTTCATATATCTTCACGTGCTTCTTACTGGTTCTCAGTACATGTTTCACTATGCTTTATACTACTCGGAGTATTCACATGTTTCATACTGTTTTCAGTACCGGCCATGCTTATATTTCTCCCAGTATCTCCCACATGTCTTTACTGTTCTCGTATCTCTTACATGTTAGAATATGGGTTATGGGGAAACTGACAGTTGAGTACGTGATCACGACCCCCCTCTCCGTATGTATTTACCGAGCAAAAGATTCATTTTATATGATTTCTGCGCCGTAGGAACTCTCAAAGCGGATTTGTGCGTATGTACATCTATCGCCTTTACACTTGTACGGAAGTACATTTCATTATGTGCCCCCAGCACATTGTACATCTATTGACCGATCACGTACCTGCTACAGTTTTAAACATTACATATACATCTGTCTCTATGACATATGTATCCTTGCCATGATAGATTATGAGATTTACCATGATTCCAGATATGCCATGTTCCCTGTGTTACTATGATATTGTGATCCCAGTTGTACCATGAGGCCATGTTTCTAGTATTTTCTGTTTTATAGACTTATCACACCATGTTTCTTGTTGTACATCTCTTTCATTATATGTTCAGTACTTTAGTTGTAGAGGTTGTACTTGCTCCCGTCCTGACAGGATAACGTTGTAGGTATACTTTTCGAGGATGAAAACGCTATGTTACATATTATGGTACTGCATTGAGGACCTGGCCTTAGCTCCAGAAGAGGCCCCAGCGGGGAACCTTGCTTAGTTATTTCCATATGTTTTGAGACTGAGACTTTGGTATGTTCTTATATTTGGATACTGGACTTTGTCTCCAGTTAGATACTTTGGTTATGTATTATTAAGTCTGTGCTTATGTTACCTTCGCTTATAGATGCTGTGTTGTGATGAACATTTAAATGTGATTTTAGAACTGTTAGTAGCTTAGATCCTTTATTGTCTATTCTTAGAACAGCTTACTACGCTTTAGCAAGCGTAGGCTGGACATGGCTCGGCCCGGCCCAACAATTTGGGTAACGGGTCGTGACAGGTCATACATAACTTTCCCCCAAAAGAGTGACCGGGATGTAAGTTCAGAGGTACCAGCGGGTACATGACTTGAAAATCTGAAATATGGAGAATGTGAGTTCAGCGGTACCAGCGGGTACATGACTCGAAAATTGGGAAAATGGAAAATGTGAGTTCAGCGGTACCAGCGGGTACATGACTCGATAATCTGGGATATAGAGGATGTGAGTTCAGCGGTACAAGAGGGTACATGACTCAATGTGAAAGTGAGTTCAGCGGTACCAGCGGGTACATGACTCGAAAATCTAGAAAATGAAGAGTGTGAGTTCAGCGGTACCAGCGGGTACATGACTCGATGAATCTGAAAAATGGTGAACATGAGTTCAGCGGTACCAGCGGGTATATGACTCGATGAATCTGGACTATTGTGAAAGTGAGTTCAGCGGTACCAGCGGGTACATGACTCAATGATCCGGAGAATGTCGTTTGGACATAATATTTCTTCAGGAACTTGCCGTTGACGGGCAACATGAGCAAGTCTCCGTTTTGTTTTGCGAGGCAGTAGGCTCCGTTGGAGAATACAGCCTCAATAATGAATGGGCCTTCCCACTTCGGCTGGAACTTGCCGGCGGTCTTGTGAGTCATAACCATCGGCCTCCGGACTGCCAGGACGAGATCGCCTACTTGGAATGTTCTGATTTTAACCTTCTTGTTGAAGGCTCCAGAGATGCGTGCTTGGTATAGCTCGATTCATTGCTGAGCTAAGAGGCGCTTTTCATCTAAGGCCTCCAACTCTTGCAGTCGGCGACGGTAGTTATCATCCGTCATCAATTGGTATGTAAGGGCGACGCAGAGTGAGGGTATTTGAGTCTCCAATGGGAGGACTGCTTCACTCCCGTATACCATGGAAAATGGCGTGTTCCCAGTGGTTGTTCGGATCGTGGTATGGTACGCCCATAAGCATTCGCCAAGCTTCTCGTTCCAGTCGCGTTTGTTGGAAGAGACAAACTTCTTGAGTAATTTGATGATTGTTTTGTTGAATGCCTCTGCCAACCTGTTTGCTGCCGGATTGTAAGGTGTCGAAGCAATATTCTGGATGTGATGCTTGTCGTAGAACCGATAGAAGGCATGGCTTGCAAACTGCGGACCATTATCGTGGATGATCCTTCGGGGCAGTCCAAAGCGATAGATGACGTGATGCTTGAGGAAGCTGATCACGTTTGACGTCTTTACTTCCGCAAGTGGGACAGCTTCCGCCCATTTGGAAAAATAATCCGTAATGGCGAGTATAAAACGATGTCCTCGGAAAGAAGGTGGAGCGATTGGACCGATGATATCCATTTCCCATGCTTCAAATGGCCAGGATGCCACCGTCGGATGTAGGAACTCGGATGGCTGGTGGATGAAGTCCGCGTGGACTTGGCAGGCTTTGTATTTTCTTGCATAGTCTATCGCATCTGCTACCATCGTGGGCCAGTAGTAGCCCATTCAGCGAAGACGGTCTTGTAATTTGGGGCCAGGCTGATGGGCCCCGCAAACACCGTCGTGAGCTTCGCGTACGGCTTCTTTAGCTTCTGCGTTTGACAGACATCGAAGCAATAACCCGTCGTAGGATCGCTGATACAGCATTTTCGTCTCTGTATCATAGAAGAATCTGAGAGAACGCATTCTGATGGAAGTAGCCTCCTTTGGGATCTCGGGCAGGATGTCGTAGACTACGAAGTCTATGAATGGTTGTCTCCAGTCTGGTGCTTCGTCGATCGTCTGAGCGGAATAACTCTCCACGACTTGAACGTTGTTCTTGGGACAGACCAGTTCGTGGCCTATCACGTCAACCGAATGGTGAGTATGATTTGGCACTGCTAGGGAAGCGGCAAGGCCTGTTAGGGCATCGGCTTCGATGTTTTGGAGTCTGGGAACATGCTCAATGAAGAATCCCTCAAACGACGAGATAATGTTGATTGCTATTTGGTGATAGGGGATCATGTCTTCATGGCGGACTTCGTATGAACCCCGGATCTGATTGACGATTAACTGCAAATCGCCATATGCTTCAAGATATTCTACCCCCAGCTCTCTTGCAAGTTGGAGGCCGATGACCAAAGCATTGTACTCGGCCACATTGTTAGAGCAGGGCTCCGTGAGGGAGTAAGCGCGATTGATCGGAAGGAGAAATCAATACCACCCTGACTCCAACGACGATGTTGCCCTTGGGTCCAGTTCTTGAAGCACCGTCGAAGAACATTCGCCATATATCATCGTGAGAGGTTGCATGAGAGTCGGCAACCTCATCTGGGATTCCTTCATATATTTTGGTGGACTCCGAGCCTGGCTGGGCTGCTAAAAAGTCTGCCAGAGCTTGACCTTTAACAGCCTTTTGCGGGACGAAGATCATATGATAAGGAGACAGCAATATTGCCCATGTGGCGAGGCGGGAGCTGAGTGCCCCTGGTTTAGTCATGAGGACCCTGAGAGGGTTGACTCGTGAGATCACATGTATGGTTTGTCCAGTGATATAGTGTCGCGTCTTTTGAATGGCGAACACCAGGGCGAGGCATTCTTTCTCCACAGCAGTATATCGGTGCTCTGGCCCAATCATCATTCGGCTGAGGTAATATATAGCTTGTTCATGGCCCGCATCGTTGTTTTGTGCCAGCAGGGCGCCGAGGGAGTGTTCCATTGCTCGTACATATAATAAGAATGGTTTTCTAGCAACTGGGGCCACCAAGACTGGAGGGCTCGATAAATATTCTTTGAGGCTGTTGAAGGCACGTTGGCATTCTTCATCACATACGAATGAAACGCCTTTCTTCATGTGGTGTAGTGGTTATTAAGTTATACTTGCATACTAGAGGTCCTAGGTTCAATCATTGTTTTTAACAATTTTTTTATTTACTTTTATTTTTGGATTTTTTTTATATATGGGCCCCATTTATATGGGCCATATTTTGAAAATTTGTCCAGGGCCCCCATAAACTCAGGGCCGATCCTGACTTACAGTAACCACATGTGTTGGTTGCTATTGTTGATGCTCTGGTAAATAACCAAAGAGGTGGGGGCTATTTGCAATTTGGCCAATACTACTCTAAATGTGCTGAGCATGATTCCTACGTGAATAGTGAAGAAAAAGGTGTTGCTTGTTGTTGTTCTATTTATTCTTTTTATGTGGTAGGTTTGACAAGTAAAAATAACAAGCTTTGGCATCGAATGAGGAATCAATAATTAGCTAATTGCTCAACTAATTCCAGAATTCCTCATTTTTCCTATCAAATGCTCTCAAAGCATGCACGTACTACAATGTACATACATAGAAACGCTAGAAATTCTGGGAGAGAGATTTCTCACCATTTGGAGATGGACTGCTTTGTGCACGCAGTGTGTCTGGCAAATCTGTTATTGCCGGGAACGTCGGGGCACGCTTTTCGATGGAAAATATAGAAACTGAAACAGTTGTAAAGACAATGTTTCAAATGCAATTCCTTAAAGAAGGTTTTGCAACAGAGATCCAGAAGGATTCTGTAAATTACGAGATCTAAAAAGATATCGTAATTCACGAATAATCTAAAGAGATTTTCGTGATCGTAGCAAACTGGCAGTAGTGCCTTCTAAAAAGAAGATACTGACAGAACTGCTAAAGGCAACAGAAGGGTGACAGGCGAGAGATGGAATTGCTGGGGTGAATGATCACCGTTGCTCAAAGCTTTATTCGCCCTCTGCGAACAGCTTCCAGGAACCAGCAAGGTTGACGGAAAACCTTGGAACACTCCTGCTCTTCTGACTCCTCGGAAGACGGCGAACTCCTCTGGCAATGGCTCTACTCTTCTCTCTCTGTCTCTGAAGTAACAGAACTCACGCGTACTAAAAAGTACTAGTGTTTGTGTTAAAAAACACGCTCACTACTCTGTTGTGTTAAAAAACACTTAAGAGTTTTTCTCCCTGGAATTCTGATTTCTCCAACACTGAGAGAGAGGAGAGAACCTGCATATATAGGCCACGGGACGATTGCCAAGCAGTTGCCTGAACTTCAGAGTAGTGGCTGAACCACTCTTGAAAGTGCAGCAACTGCTGCAACCGTTCCCGCTCTAATATGCAGCCAGCCATACGCACATACGCACTCTACGCACACTGCGTACGCTGCGCATACTGCGCACTCTACGCACGCTGCGTACGCTGCGCACACTGCGCGTACTGGGCGTACTGGGCTGCGTAACTGGGCCAGCGTAACTGGGCTCGCGTAACGGGCCGCGCAACGTGGTCGCGCAAGTTGTTCGTACAACGAGCGCAACTTAAGCGCACTATGCGCCTAGCGACGATGCTGACGTGCTAAGTACAAAGTGCGCCAACAAAATGCCACATTACGCCTCATGAGCCCTTGAGCCCGAGTCCGAGCCCGAGTCCGAGTCCGAGTCCGAGTCGCTAAGCTCCTACGGAGCTTAGCTCCATGGAAATAAATTTCCAAGAGCAAAAAGCTTACAGTTTCTTAATTGTTGATTAAGCCTTTATACCATTAATAATTAATCTCACATGGCACACACCCATGTGTACTACATGTGCATCTCCATAAAGAGCAAAGACTCATATATATAGAGATACACATTCCTTTCTAGCCGATGTGGGACTAAAAACCAAAACTAAAGGCTAAAAATCCAACAATCCCCCACATATCTCTATATATATGAGTACGAGTGTTCCCCACAGTAACTGTCCATTATGCTTTTAGGATAGATGCCACTTAAGACTTGAATCTTCCCACGTGAGTCAAAAATTAAACTATAATACAAGAATGGACTAAGCCTTGAATTCTGCATCATAGCTGAAATTCTTTCCACTCACATAATGTAGTTACATGTGCTTCTGGCTGCACATTTAAAGCCGTGTGCCAGCCTAGTTTCAGTGTATAATATTGGGCGTCTACAAGTTTACCCTCAAGAGACGGCCTGATATCTCTTTGTCCATACACTATAGGTGAGTTCTTTATTAAAGAGACATGGCATGAAGCGTCCAACGCTTCCTTTGCGGTGCTACGCCGCTATGACATGGCCTTAAGCCGAGGACCTTACCCCGAATCACCGGGAACCTCATCGTAGTGTCATACTACCTGTAGCATGAGGTCTAGCCCCTTTGTAGTGCCAAACTACCCAGCATGAAGCCTTACGCTTCTGTGCGGTATTACGCCGCTACGACATGGCTTGCAAGGCCGAAGCTTTATCCCTAGCCGGGTTTACCTCATTGTGGTGTCGTGCCACCCGTAACATGAGGAACACCTCCTCTTTGTAGTGCTGACTACATCCCTCTTTAATTCAATATACAGCATTAGGCCAACTGCCCATTTGCGGTGCTATGCCGCTGTGACTTGGCTAACATAGCCGAGGCTTTACCTCCTTCGAGAACCTCATGGTGGAGTCACCGCCACACATAGCATGGAGTCACACTCTTTGTAGTGCTGTGCTACCATGCTTCCTGTAAAGCATACCAGACATTCCAAATGCCTGAGAACTCATTAAGGCATTTAAGCCAACCTCCCACAGGACCAGTTTTCCGCAGAAAACAACAGTAGACAATAGTGGTTATAGGTCCGTAACCTCTCCATGCCCAATAGAACATGTACCCACCGTTCCTGATATTCTTCCGATTAGTGGTCCTCCCTTGAACCAAAAGCTAGATGCCTAGTAGATAAATCTTTGAACTAATAGCATAAAACTTTATGGTAGGAATACAATAATACAATATTAGAATGCCTTCAAGCCCATTTTATAAGCTGTGTCATCGACCAGCTGGCGCTTGAGGCCCTTGGTGAACGGATCCGCCAGGTTCTCCTGACTCCGAACATCAATTACTGCAATAACACCTCTCTTGATAAGATCGTGTACTGCCCTGTGCTTCAACCGCACAGTCCTCTTCTTCCCGTTGAAAAGGTCATTTGATGCCACCGTCGCAGTTGCCTGGTTGTCGCAGTATATCGGTATCGCCGGTATTTGCGCCCCAACCACTGGAAGATCATACATGAGCTCTCGAAGCCATTCTGCTTCCTCGGCTGCGGTATCAAGTACAAAGAACTCAGATTCCATGGATGACCGCGAGAGCATAGTCTGCTTCTTCGACTTCCACGATATAGCAGCTCCACCCATTGTGAAAATGTATCCACCTGTGGACCTCTCGCTCTCCACCTCTGAGCACCAACTGGCATCACTGAAGCCTTCCACTACCGACGGATCTCCGCTGTAGTACAGTGCATATGTCTGAGTCTTCTTGAGATATCTCATAACCCGTTCCACAGCTTTCCAGTGTTCAACACCTGGATTGCTCGTAAAACGACTCAGCATTCCCACGGCGAAAGCTATGTCAGGCCTTGTGGCAGTAGTAGCATACATCAAACTCCCGATTACGCTTGCATACTCCAGATGCCTGACGCTTTCCCCTGAATTAGGCTTCAGCTTCAGATCACACCTGTACGGCGTATCGATCCCTGGAAGATCCCGATACCTATAACGAGTGATCATTTTCTCAATATAATGAGACTGTGACAGCGCTAGTCCAGTGTCTGTCCGGATGATCTTGATCCCTAAGATCACATCAGCTTCCCCCAAATCCTTCATACTGAACTTGCTTGAGATGAATTTCTTTGTCTCCGTGACACATCTAATATCCGTACCTAGGATAAGCATGTCGTCCACGTACAGACAAACGATCACACCTCTTCCATCAGTGAACTTCGTGTAAACACACTTGTCCGTATCGCTGACCATGTAGCCATTTGACCTTATAACTTTGTCAAATTTCTCATGCCACATCTTGGGAGCCTGTTTAAGACCGTACAAGGATTTTACCAACTTGCAGACTTTGTCTTCAAGACCTCTGATGACAAATCCCTCTGGCTGTTGCATGTAAATCTCTTCGGTCAGCTCGCCATTTAGGAAAGCCGTATTCACATCCATCTGATGTATCACCATCTTATTTATTGCTGCGAGAGCAATCAATATTCTGATGGTGGTCATCCGGGCTACTGGAGCATATGTGTCAAAGTAGTCAATCCCCTGCTTCTGAGAAAACCCCTTGGCTACCAACCTAGCCTTGAACTTGTTAATAGTTCCGTCTGCTTTCATCTTCTTCTTGAAGATCCATTTACATCCGATGGATTTCGCTCCTTCAGGAAGATCAACCAACACCCAAGTGTTATTTGAGGTGATGGAATCAATCTCATTGTCAATCGCCTCCTTCCAGAAAACTGCGTCTCTGGTCTTCATCGCCTCATCATAGGTAAGCGGATCTGCTTCCACATGATAGGTGACAAAGTCACTTCCGAAGTCCTTCGGCCTCCTCACACGCTTAGCTGACGGCTCAGCTTGTTCTGGTTCAACCGTTGTATCAACAACAACATCTTCTTGGACCACATCTTCATTGAAGACTTCAGTCTCTTGTGCACCCTCATTATTCTCCGGAACATCCGGAAGAACAATATTCTTGTGCCTTGCAAACTTGTCTTTAAAATATTCTGTATCGCGAAATTCAATAATATGATTTGACTCAATATCAAGAAATCTCCGAGCATCACTCTTCTCGGCATACCCCAAGAAGATCGTCTTTGTAGTCCTTGTCCCAAGCTTCTGAATCTTTAGATCTGGAAGCTTGACATACGCCAGACACCCCCACACTCGAATGACATTCAAGTTAGGTCTGACTTTGAACCAGAGTTCATGAGGAGTAACGTCTGAAGTTGCATGAGGCACTCTATTTAGAATATAAGTGGCCGTCAATACAGCTTCTCTCCAGTAGCACTTAGGAAGGCCAGCAGTCAACAACATTGAATTTATTATTTCTGTGAACGTCCTGTTCTTTCTCTCAGCTACTCCGTTTGATTGAGGAGAGTACGGAGCCGTAGTCTCATTGACAATTCCATGTTCCTTACAGAACGATGCGAATTCATGAGACCTGTACTCCCCACCTCGATCACTTCTTATCCTTTTGAGTTGTTGTCCAGTCTGCCGCTCAGCTTCGGCTCTGAACTCCTTGAACTTCTCGAATGCTTCGTCTTTAGCCTTCAGCAAGTAGACGAACGCATACTTTGAGAAGTCGTCGATGAAGGTTATGAAATACTTCATCCCGGCCTTTGTAGAGAACTGTTTGAAGTCACAGATATCTGAGTGTACCAACTCCAGAAGATCTGTACTTCGATTAACCCGAGGAAAGGGTTTCCTTGTGATCTTCGTTTGAGCACAAACTTCACATTTCTCTACCTTACCCCCACACTTGGAGATAAGTCCTAGACTAGACATTCTGTTTATTCGTTTACAATGAATATGTCCTAGCCTATTATGCCACAACTCAAGAGTATAAGCAGAATGAGTGACTTCATTAATTATATTGGACTGATTTACAAGCTGAATCTTGAACATTCCTTCGGTATAAAAAGCTTTCCCGAAATATGTCCCTTGATAGACATCACCATCTGGCCAGCATTGATGTCCATCCTGAGGCCTACATTGCAGAGTAGGCCTCCCGAGACCAGGTTCTTGGCGATAGTAGGTACGTGCTTTACGCCTTGAAGCGTTAGAGACTTCCCCGAAGTCAGCTTCAACACCACCGTCCCGATCCCGAGCACTTCAGCTTGTGCTTGGTTCGCCATCATAACCACTTCAGAAGTAGGTGTATAGGTGGTGAACCACTCCTTATTGGAGTAGACATGGCAGGAAACTCCAGTGTCTACCCACCAGTCAGAGTCAGTCCTTACTGCATCAATCTGTACAATCATAGCAACTACGTCAGTGATCATAGATACCTTACTAGGCTCTCCTTGCTCTGACTGCTTGGTCTTTGCTTTACACTCATTCTTAAAGTGGCCCTTCTTGCCACACTTGAAGCAAGGCATTTCTGACTTTGGCTTCTTTTTCTTGATAGAAGTTCCCTTGACTTTTAGATTGTCAGGTTCTTCTTCTTGCTGTGGAAAGCCGCCTGCTTTCCCTTTGGTTCCTTGGTCTGAACCAGATTGGCGTTAGCCAATTGCTTGGACAGTGTGTCCACCTTCAGTTGAGCCCGCATCTGGTCCTCAACATAAATTTCCTGTAGGAGATCTTTAAGGGTGATCTCCAACTTCTTCCTATGCATGTTTGCATAGAACTTGCTCCACCCAGCGGGAAGCTTTGAGACAATCCCTCCAACAACAAACTTGTCGGGGAGGGGCATAGCCTCGTCTTCCAATTTCTGTCGCAACTTCAGAAATTCTTTGACCTGCGGCAGCATGGACTTCTCGTCCTCAAAGAGCCATTTGTGATATTTTTCAACCACAAATATTTTGCTCCTGTTCTTGTCTTTTTCGTACAGTTTTTCCAGAGACTCCCATATGTCTCTGGCAATTGGTTCCTTACTGTAGGATTCTGCTAGAGAATCCTCCATAGCATTCAGGATAAGCTACCTGCAAATGCTATTTTTCCTTCTCCACTTGGCCTGAAGTTTAGTAGCCGCAGTGATTGCGGCAGCAGACCCAGTATCTGGAACAGTAGGTTCCTCTTCAAGCAATACGTGATCAACGTCTCTAAGTTGAAGAGTGAGATAAACCTTCCTCTTCCAGACTTGATAATGCTCTCCATCAAACTTTTCTAATTTGCAAAAGTCAGTATTGAGGAGTGAAGCATTAATATTTTCCATCGTAGCAATAAAGCTTTGAGATTGTTATTGCCGGGAACGCCGGGGCACGCTTTTCGATGGAAAATATAGAAACTGAAACAGTTGTAAAGACAATGTTTCAAATACAATTCCTTAAAGAAGGTTTTGCAACAGAGATCCAGAAGGATTCTGCAAATTATGAGATCTAAAAAGATATCGTAATTCATGAATAATCTAAAGAGACTTTCGTGATCGTAGCAAACTGGCAGTAGTGCCTTCTAAAAAGAAGATACTGACAGAACTGCTAAAGGCAACAGAAGGGTGACAGGCGAGAGATGGAATTGCTGGGGTGAATGATCACCGTTGCTCAAAGCTTTATTCGCCCTCTGCGAACAGCTTCCAGGAACCAGCAAGGTTGACGGAAAACCTTGGAACACTCCTGCTCTTCTGACTCCTCGGAAGACGGCGAACTCCTCTGGCAATGGCTCTACTCTTCTCTCTCTGTCTCTGAAGTAACAGAACTCACGCGTACTAAAAAGTACTAGTGTTTGTGTTAAAAAACACGCTCACTACTCTGTTGTGTTAAAAAACACTTAAGAGTTTTTCTCCCTGGAATTCTGATTTCTCCAACACTGAGAGAGAGGAGAGAACCTGCATATATAGGCCACGGGGCGGTTGCCAAGCAGTTGCTGAACTTCAGAGTAGTGGCTGAACCACTCCTGAAAGTGCAGCAACTGCTGCAACCGTTCCCGCTCTAATATGCCGCCAGCCATACGCACATACGCACTCTACGCACACTGCGTACGCTGCGCATACTGCACACTCAACGCACGCTGCGTACGCTGCGCACACTGCGCGTACTGGGCGTACTGGGCTGCGTACTGGGCTGCGTAACTGGGCCAGCGTAACTGGGCTCGCATAACGGGCCGCGCAATGCGGTCGCGCAAGTGGTTCGCGCAACGAGCGCAACTTAAGCGCACTATGCGCCTAGCGACGATGCTGACGTGCTAAGTGCAAAGTGCGCCAACAAAACGCCACATTACGCCTCATGAGCCCTTGAGCCCGAGCCCGAGCCCACATTACGCCTCATGAGCCCGAGCCCGAGCCCGAGTCCGAGTCCGAGTCCGAGTCGCTAAGCTCCTACGGAGCTTAGCTCCATGGAAATAAATTTCCAAGAGCAAAAAGCTTACAGCTTCTTAATTGTTGATTAAGCCTTTATACCATTAATAATTAATCCCACATGGCACACACCCATGTGCACTACATGTGCATCTCCATAAAGAGCAAAGACTCATATATATGGAGATACACATTCCTTTCTAGCCGATGTGGGACTAAAAACCAAAACTAAAGGCTAAAAATCCAACAAAATCTTTCGATCCGGCTGCACTTCGGCGAACCACTCGAGCACTGTCATGGCAGATGCTACGACAACGTCGAGTGCGGTGGTCAGGAAGTTACGGAGTGGCCTGTGAGGACTACTGTCGACGAGCAGGCTCGCGCTTGGTTGCACCCGCAGTGGGCGGTTCTGCCCGATGCCCTACGTCGGTCCCTAGAAAGTCGGAGCCGCAAGATCACATGGCAATCCCCGTTGGCAAAGGCTTGCACACAGAAGCACGACTACCGCATTGCCATGGCCGCTCCCCATTATCAACGCTCGACTGGTCGGCGAGGGGCCTCACGCTGCCCGAACTGTTCCGACCGCTGGGCATCGGGAAGCAGGCGTTCGCCCATACATCGACAAGAACGGGGACCGGTCGGATGTGGCACGTCCACCGTCGTCGACTCAAGTGCCGATCTCGGTTGCTCGAGCCATGACCATGAGGGATCCTCCGTTCGTCGGCTTATGTTGCACCGACAGGGACCTTGCTTACGCGGATACGCCAGGACTGGGTCGAAAAGAAACGATGGTTACGCTGCTACTATTCTTACGATATCGGTGCGGTGGTGCAAATGTGTAGGGCAACCACAGCTCCTGTAGGCTTCCATCACGAGCGGCTGCTCCGGCGCTCTGCAGCACCCGTCGGTGCATCCAGTGACGATGTATTCTGGGAGGCGAGAAGTAGAGAAGATGGGGAGATCGCTTGTGCCGACGGCCGCAGCGACTGTTACCCATGGTGATGCGTTCTCTGGTAAGTATGGGGGCGGTCGACCATGGTACTGGTGGTTGGGTACAGTTAGCGGCATGGTGATGACCGCGATGGTGGCGTAGCCATTAGAGAAGAAGGAGATGGATGTGGGAAGTTTGCGGCTTCAGGAGGTTAGGGTTGTAGAAACTGTAGAATATATAGGAAGTTACTTGTTGAATGGATGGGCCAAACGTGTAGGCCGGGTGTGACAATAACTTATCATCACATTCAAAAGAAGAATCTGGCATAAAAAGGGGATCAGGGGAAATAAAAGATTGCAGATAGGATACGACAAGGATTATAATATATGGGTACCAAATGAGAAGAAAGCAATGCAGCTGTGAACGAAGAGAAGTGAGACAAAGTAACGGCAATGTAGATTCATTAGGAAAAGTCAGTTTCCAATACTATATGGACTGATTTCATAATATAAATTGTATTAAAGAATTGAGGGAAGGGGATCCTAAGTTGCTGCAAGCACAAATTACAAAATAGTAACAAATAGAATGCAAACAAAAAAACTAAGAATTTAATACTTGTAATTAATGACTATGATAGTCTAATTGAACTAAAACAACAAGCTAGTTGGTTCCAATTTGACATAGTCGGGTCCTCTACAAATCCTAATATCAAATAAATAAAAATATTTCAAAAAAAATTTCGGAAAGGGAAGCTACACACGTCCCCGATGTATCCGGTATAGTATAACGGACGATCATGCAGATTGGTTTTGATGAGCATGTCCTGTGGAGTGAAGACGATGTTGGGCATTGCTCCTGCACAAGCGCTGTCTTGGAGATCTGCAAGCGAGCTCTCTCCTGTGAGGTTGGCCTGAGCTAGATAGGCGTCAGCATTCTGGAGTGCATCGCTCAAAGCCGTGCGAACATCCTTTGAAAGTCTCAGGAGCTCATATAATGACAATTTGGCTGGTGTATTGGCCAATTGTGCCAAAATATTGAAATTGTAGGGCCTCTCCAGCCCCTGAGGTGCATCTTTTCGGAGAGATTTGTCAAAGCGTGTCTCCTTCGGTCTAGGCTTGTCGGTCGTCGGAGGCTGAGACGGTCCTGGAGTGTCCGCAGTAACTGGCTGAGGATCTTCAGTTGAGTTATCAGCCACAGGTTTGGACTGTGCCCCAGATCGGGTAACGACAGTTGTGACTTCCTCGATATCTGCCGAGGTTGTGCGGCAGGATTTAACTTTTCCACTCTTCTTCTTGCGAATGGAAGGTGGTGTGGACTGAGTCACTTCAGGTACGAGGTCCAGATGGACCCACATGATCATCTCCCGTGATGTGGTAAGAGGCACTAGACCAACAGCTTGATCCCGAGGAGGCGGAAGATTAGCAATTTCCATTGTCGCCAGAGGGACGGGTACTATGCCGTCTTGAGTCTCCGTTGGAGGGAAGCTGCCGAACTGTACGGACACCATGTTGGCTGCCACGGTCACCTCTTCGAAATCGATAGCCAGAGCGTTCGAATCGATGAGATTTTGGATGTATCGTTTCAGTTGGTAGCAGTCGTGTGTAGCATGGTGGACGTAACGGTGGAAATGGTAGTACTTTGGGCTCTCCATTTTGTTGACACAAAGTCACAGTCAACCAAATATTGACTACATTGACTAAATAATATCTGTATTAATTCAATACGACACACGACGTCTGCATAACAGTTCAAGACAGACGACAGCTCAGTCTCCGGCTCTCAGTGTGTTTTCGAGTCTGTATTTTATATTTTCATTGAGTCTAGACTTGTGTACTCTGAGTCTTGCTGAGCTCTTGACACTTAGTCTACAGCCTACCCAAAATCCCAAGCTCCACTGAACCAAACACTGCCCAAAAATCCCCTTAGAACCACTCTGTGCTCTGGAGACAGAGTTCGGGCCGAACTCTGCCTCCACACAGAGTTCGGGCCGAACTCTGTCCCCTAGAAATCAGGAACCCTAATTTTAGGGTTAGCTGGTTGCTAGTTGTCCAACGGCCAAATTTTTGAATTTTTCTACCCGAATTCTGGCCGAATTCTGCCTATAAAAACACTATAAATAGGGCATGAATTCTCTCATTCCAATCCATCCAATCTTCTTTTCTCTTCTCTCTTATAAGCTCAAGTAAGCCATACCCTTCCCATCTACTAGCCACAAGCCTCCTAAGTGTCGAGTGCTCAGCATCTCTCAGTTAGGATTCTTGTGCAAGAGTCGAAGAAGTCGCTTGGACAATTCCAAGCAAATCGCCACTACGATCATCTGTTAGAAGTTGATGTGCTCTTCTGAAGAAAAGGCACGGGTTGTAAACTACTATTTCACAAATAGTGGATTTAATCCTGAGCTAGAGTTCTCAGGCCTGGACTAGTCCTCCACGAGGGAAACCAGGTTAAAATCGCTGTGTTTGCGTATGCTCTTCTGCTCTTCATTTATTTTCCGCACTTTACTCTGATTATTTATTGTTGGTGAAAGAGTTATTTTTAATTGGCTATTTTTCTATATAAACTCTATTCACCCCCCTCTAGAGTTGCCATACTGTTCTTCAATTGGTATCAGAGCTCTGTTCTCTTTATAAGGACTAACATCCTAAGAGCTGATCCATGGCAACCACACAATCCTTGATTTCCAATCATGGTGAAGGCCAGTCCACTCATAGGCCTCCCCTATTTGATGGAACTAACTATACATATTGGAAAACAAGGATGAGCTTCTATCTTAAGTCTCTAGACTTTGACCTGTGGACTGTCGTCACTGACGGTTACAAAAAGCCCGCCAGGATAGTTGTCGATGGTGACCTCATTGAGAAACCACACGACAAATATTCTGTCGAGGAGAAGAAACAGGCAAGTCTAGATGCTAGGGCTATTAATGCTTTATTCTGTGCTATAGACAGGAATGAGTTCAACAGGGTCTCTACATGCACCACTGCTCATGAAGTATGGAGACTTCTAGAAGTGACGCATGAAGGAACCACACAGGTCAAGGAATCTAAAATAAGCCGTCCCACTCAAGAATACGAAGCCTTCAAGATGAAGCCAAGTGAGACGATCACTCAAATGTTCACAAGATTCCTCGACATCATCAATCCTCTATCCTCGCTTAGAAAGCAGTACTCAAACCACGAGAAGATTCGTAAGTTGCTCAGAGGGCTACCAAAGATTTGGAACCCTAAGGTGACGGCCATCATAGAAGGAAACGATCTCACATCAATGTCAATGGAGACCTTGATGGGTAAGCTCATGACTCACGAGCTTGACCTCAAGGACTTCGAAGAGCCTGCTCCGAAGACCAGGGAGATCGCACTCAAAGCTCATCGACGAAGGGCTGATCACGATGAGACCGAAGACGATAACTCGGATGATGAAGACCAAGCTCTCATGGTTCGCAACTTCAGAAAATTCCTTCGCTTCAATCGAAGGAAGAAGGATTCACAAGAAGATGATGAAGAAGAGCCAACCTGTTACGGTTGCAAGAAGACTGGACATGTCCGAAAAGACTGCCCATTCTTGAAGAAGAGCAACCGCTATGAGAAGCCATACAAAAAGAACTCATCAAAGAAATATGCCAACACAGGAATTTGGCATGAAAGTGAAGCGAGTGACTCCGAGGAAGAAAAAGGCTCTCCTCAAGATACAGCAAATGTGTGCCTAATGGCAACTTCCAACAAGGTATCTAATGAAACTCTAGATGACTTCTCTTTTGATGAACTTGGCGATGCTTTCACTGATTTACTCGATGATCACAAAAAGGTCATCGGTAAATACAAACATGCCAAGGACAAAATCAAAAGTCTTGAAGATGAGATACAAAGAATTTCCTTACTTCTTGATAATGTTAGAAACACGACACCCACTAATGACCCTGATGAAGTATCCAAGCTTAAATTAAGCTTACATGATGCTGAAGCACGTATTGAGCAACAAACTCAAGAAATTACTACACTCAACACGTTGCTTGCTGAAGAAAAGAGTAGACACAAGATTTCCATGACTAAGATATATGGCTTAAATATTAAGGTTGATGAACTGCAAGCTGTTTCTAAAAGATTAGAAACCAAATTGGGTAAACAGGTTGTTCAACCTCAAACCCAATCACATGGGCACAACACCACTCATGCTAGTGAACCACGTCACTCTCATGCAGCACATAACCATGCATTTATATACACAAACTTTCATAAACCACGTGCACGTAAGAATAATTCTCACTCAGTACACAATCATCATGCACAAAGACACAATCAATATCACTCCACACATAGGAATCATCATGCCATGCCATATAGACAAGATCATCATGCAATGCCATATAGACAAGATCATCATATGCCATATAGACAAAATCATCATGCCATGCCATATAGACAATATCAGCATGTCACACATCATAGACAATACCATCATGATATGCCTCATAGACACCATCACCATGCCACTCATTTTATGCATAATCATCATCACCATGCTAACTCTTCACATCATGACCATCCTCATCTTGTTGCTTATAGATATTATTCTCATACTCCTAGTATAAATAAGAATGCTATCTGTACTTACTGTGGATTACATGGACACATCTCACCACAGTGCAAATTTAGAAGACTTGTAGATAAAAAGATATATACTTGGTTTCCAAAGACTAACTTTTCAGGACCCTCAAGAACTCGGGTACCAAAGGTCACATCTACTCTTGATGTAGGTGGACCTTCCCTCTTCAACTGAAAGTAAGTGGATTCTCGATAGTGGATGCTCGCGACATATGACGGGAGGCGCAAATCTTTTTGCATCACTATCGATGAAGAGAGAAGGATACGTATCCTTCGGTAACAATCTCAAAGGGCACATTATAGGTAATGGTATCATTGGACATCCTCCTTCTCCTGTAATAAAGGATGTCTGCCTAGTGACCGAGTTAAAGCATAACCTGCTCAGCATTAGTCATCTTGCTGATCATGGATATGATATTAACTTTGGACAAAACAGTTGCTACATCTATGATAGGTCAACAGGAGACATTGCTTTTGAAGGGAAAAGAGAGGACAACATCTATATTTTCTATCTTTCTGTAAATACTAACAATGCAGGTAGATGTCTATATGCCCACAAAGACGAACGATTACTTTGGCACCAGCGTCTTGGTCACGCCAACATGGATGCTATATCCAGGCTTTCTACCAAGAAGCTAGTGAGAGGATTGCCTGACATCACATTCAAAAAGGACACGGTATGTGTCGAATGTGAACTAAACAAGGCAACTAAATCCTCGTTTCATTCCATCAACTCTGTAAGTACTACTAGACCCTTGCAATTACTTCATATGGATTTATTTGGTCCTAGTAGAATAGCTAGCCTTGGTGGCAAACTTTATGCATTTGTTATTGTTGATGATTTTTCAAGATTTACTTGGGTTTTCTTTCTCGCTAATAAGAGCGATGCTATTTCTGTTTTCAAAGTTTTTGTGAAGAAAGTTCAAAACGAAAAAGGCTACATGATTACTCGAATCCGAAGTGATCATGGAGGCGAATTCGTAAATTATGATTTTGAAAATTTTTGTAATGCAAATGGTTTTGATCATGAATTTTCTTGTCCTAGAACTCCTCAACAAAATGGTGTTGTGGAGCGGAAGAATAGAACTCTCGCGATATGGCCAGAGTCATGTTGAATAAATTTTCACTTCCGAAATACTTTTGGGCAGAAGCTGTCAGTACAGCATGCCACATTTTGAATAGGGTGCTAATTCGTCCCATTACGAAGAAAACACCCTATGAGCTTTGGTTTGGGAGAACCCCCAATGTTTCTTATTTTAAAGTTTTTGGTTGTAGATGTTTTATCCTTAACACCAAAGACAACTTAGGCAAATTTGATGCCAAAGCTGACGATGGTATCTTTCTTGGTTATGCCGCCAAGAGTAAGGGATATAGAGTTTTTAATAAACGCTCACTTATTGTGGAAGAGTCAACAAATATGACTTTTGATGAAGACAACAGTGCAGTAAGTACTCTTGATGATGACGTTGAGCCATCAACTTCTACTCCAATGAATACTTCAACCGAAACTAATTCTCTGGAGGGTTTGCTAAGAAATTCTCTTTCAAACCTTCTCATCTAGAAATTTAGTTATAGGAGAAGTTTCACGTGGAGTAACTACTAGATCATCACTAAGAGACTCCGTTGCTAGCACTGCCTTCATTTCACAAGTAGAGCCTAAAAATATTTCTGAAGCATTTAATGATGAATTTTGGATTTCTGCTATGCAAGAAGAACTCAACCAATTCGAGAGAAGCCAAGTACGGGAACTCGTTCCTAGACCGGTTAATCACTCGATAATTGGTACTAAATGGGTTTTTAGAAACAAAGTAAATGAAGATGGTTCAGTCACACGTAACAAAGCTCGTCTAGTAGCTCAAGGATACAACCAAGAGAAAGGTATCGACTACGATGAGACGTATGCTCCTGTTGCTAGACTAGAATCCATTCGGATGCTTTGTGCTTTTGCTAATTTTCAAAACTTTAAATTATTTCAAATGGATGTGAAAAGTGCTTTCTTGAATGGTTTTATTAAGGAGGAAGTTTATGTGAAACAACCTCCTGGCTTTGAAAATCACAAATTTCCTGACCACGTGTTCAAGCTAAAGAAAGCGCTTTATGGCCTCAAACAAGCCCCCAGAGCTTGGTATGAAAGGCTAAGTAGCTTCTTACTTGAGAAAGATTTTTCAAAAGGGAAAATTGACACTACACTGTTTATAAAATCTTTTAAAGACACTATTCTGTTAATTCAAATTTATGTTGATGATATCATTTTTGGTTCTACTGATGAAACCCTCTGTCAAGAATTTGCCAAATGTATGCAGACAGAATTTGAGATGAGCATGATGGGAGAGCTCAACTACTTTCTTGGTCTGCAAGTGAAACAAATGGCTAATGAACTTTCATCTGCCAATCGAAGTATACCAAGGACATACTGAAGAAGTTCGATCTTGACAACGTCAAACCAATCAGCACACCAATGGCTACTTCAACCAAACTCGAACCAGATGAGAGCGGCAAACCCGTTGATCAACGTAAGTATCGAGGTATGATAGGCAGCTTACTCTATTTAACTGCTAGTCGTCCCGATATCATGTTCAGTGTTTGCCTATGTGCTAGATATCAAGCTAATCCTAAGGAATCACACATGACCGCGGTTAAGCATATCTTTCGATACCTTAAGGGTACGGTTACAGTGGGCCTATGGTATCCCAAGTCAACATCATTTGATCTTATTGGTTATTCTGATGCTGACTTCGCTGGATGCAAGGTCGACCGTAAAAGTACGTGCGGCACGTGTCATTTATTAGAAAAAGCTTTAGTCTCCTGGTTTAGCAAGAAGCAGAACTCTGTCGCACTATCCACAACAGAAGCTGAATACATAGCAGCTGGGCGTTGTTGTGCACAAATTCTGTGGATGAAGCAAACCCTTGAAGACTATAAGTTATCTTTTATGCATATTCTTATATTCTGTGACAATACAAGTGCCATTAATTTGACTAAGAACCCTGTCTGCCACTCACGCACTAAACACATTGAGATCAGACACCACTTTTTGCGTGATCATCAGCAAAATGGCACGATTAACTTAGAATTTATCGACACTGATCATCAGCTAGCAGATTTCATTACTAAGCTATTATCCGAAGAGCGCTGCAATTTCCTATATCGTGAACTCGGAATTTTGGATGAAGCAGTTATAAGTTGAGACTCGCCTGCGTAAATATCGAGTATATTTTGATTCTTTTACGACAAATTTGGTATGGGTACAAGCCGAAAGGGTCCTTCTGACAACAAGGCGTAAAAGCCTAAGCGACACGGTGCACTAGTCCTCAGGACTACCGCTAGCTGGGATCCGGCCCCTGCAGCTAACCCATGGCAAATTTGAAATATTGAATTACAATATATTTCCTTGTTTATTATATGGTTTGTTTCGACTTAATACTGTCTAATTACTACATTCTAAAGTTCATTCTGACTTTTGAGTACCTCTCTATGTACTTCATTGATTTCATCAAACTTTTATCCTCAACCATCACTTTTCTTCAACACTTAACCAACTTTTTTTATCTTTCAGCCTGTTTTCTGTTCTGGACCACTAATCCAGAACTCGGGCCGAACTCTGCCCTTAACAGAGTTCGGGCCGAGTTCGGTCCAATTGCTCCAGCGTCGGGATCTGGCTCTGCCGTTGGATCATTTTAGATCCAATGGTCAATATTCTATCCGACCAAAGACAAACCCCTATTTTATTTCGGGATTCCTTCTCTTTCCTCCCATATTTCCTTCTTCTCCACCTCTTCAACCTTCTTCCTTCCAAACCCTAACCCTAGTTCTTGATCTAGAGAGCTCCATTTCTTCTCAAAATCAAGGGAAAGGGGTTTTTTAACATTCTCTTCCACTGTTTGGTATTATTTTCAGGTATAACTCTCTCTTTCTATCATTTTCAAGTTCTCCTATTTCTTTGCAAATGGCATCTCGCTTGTCCAAACGAGGGAGAAGGACTCGACATGAGGGAGCTTCCTCTTCGGTTCCTCCTCCTCCGATTGAACAAGTTGTTGAACAACACCCCATTCATCCGTTGTTCAATCCACCGCGTCCCGATGACCCTAATACATACGACGACCGTCTATTTGTGTCGCTAGACGCCTCTAATGAATGGTTTAGCGATTTTAGGACTCGTCCGGTGTTTGGGGGCCATCCCATCAATTTTACAATATTTTCTCAATATGAATCTTTATTTCGTGATCTTTGTTTGGATGAACTAGTTGCTTCCAACTTTGTCATTTACCGTAGCGCAATCTAAATGTTCTACTGTAATCTGACTTACGATGCAACCCACATCTATTCCCGGGTTGCTGGCATTAACATTGCCTTCAATGATTCTGAGTTGGGAGACTTTCTTGCTCTCCCGGATCTTGATGTGTGGGACAAGCTTGTGGAAGCACGTCAACTTCAATTTGTTGGCGATACTTCCCTTGAAGGATTCAAGGAGGATTTATGTGCTCCTAACGTAAGTCCTCGCAAGCTAAAGGCCAAGCATCTCACCCCCTACTTTTATGAACTTCATCGCATCGTGTTCAATACTATCTTACCAAAAGCTGGTTCAACTGATGAAGTTACCTACTTTGAGATCTCTGCTTTATATCACCTTCATTTTCGTATCCCCTTCAATCTTCCTAGGACAATGATGGACTGGATGATAAATTGTAGGAAGAAACCAAGAGCTTTGGTTTATCCTTTATACCTTCCTATGGTTTTTCGTGCATTCATCATTCCTATTCATGACTGTCCGTTCTTGCCTGCTCCTGCTTTCCTGTCCAAGGCACGACGTACTCAAGCAGTCGTCGCCTCTCTTGAGGCTTCTGAGCATTCTGATGATGAGGAGCCAGACGCCCCTCCACTCGGTCAGGATGCACCTCCTCCACCTGCCACTCTTGACTCCATCCAGACCATGCTCCGGGATCGTTTCGACTTAGAGGACGATCGGTGGGCTCAGATGGACTACCGCACTACCCTGCAGATGAGTGCACTCAGCAACTTGCTGCATGATATTCGGTACTCCATGTCCCATCATCCTACTATGCCCATTCCCATGCAGCGGGATCCCGATCGCGAGGGCTATCGCATTGATGATCCTTGGGTCATGCGTTACCTGGATCCGGGTGCTGCTTTTGTGGATCCCAGACGTTCTGACACTCCTGGACCATCTCGTGCTCCATGATGGAGATTGGCTACTATCTGCTGCTGCTGCTACTGATGATGATCTTAGTTATTGCATTTTCATTTCTAGTTAGTTAGTTTCAGTTTTATGTACTTGGATGCTTTTAAACTCTGGTTGTGTGTTTGACATTTGGTTATGACACTTTATGCTGGTACTTCTTTTGATTATTTCTATACTGTTTCTTCTCTGCTTGGTATGGTTGTATTACTATTAATCGTCTACTGCAGTTTTCTTTTATTATTCATTCATCTGCAGTCTATATTGCTAACTGCCAAAAGGGGGAGAACTATGTATATTCTGCCTGGATATATATGGCTGGATATACTTGTTTGGTACCATATCCTATCTTTTCGTATTTTTGTGCTTGTTTGTGCTTTTTTTGGGAGATATTATACAGGTTTCATGCACTATTTACGGGGGAGCTATTACATTCTAGCTCGGCATCAAGTATGGGGGAGCTATGTTGCTATAATCAACTGTGTCCAGGTATGAATATTGAATATACATATATTATTTTGTCAATTATCAATATGGGGGAGATTGTTGACACAAAGTCACAGTCAACCAAATATTGACTACATTGACTAAATAATATCTGTATTAATTCAATACGACACACGACGTCTGCATAACAGTTCAAGACAGACGACAGCTCAGTCTCCGGCTCTCAGTGTGTTTTTGAGTCTGTATTTTATATTTTCATTGAGTCTAGACTTGTGTACTCTGAGTCTTGCTGAGCTCTTGACACTTAGTCTACAGCCTACCCAAAATCCCAAGCTCCACTGAACCAAACACTGCCCAAAAATCCCCTTAGAACCACTCTGTGCTCTGGAGACAGAGTTCGGGCCGAACTCTGCCTCCACACAGAGTTCGGGCCGAACTCTGTCCCCTAGAAATCAGGAACCCTAATTTTAGGGTTAGCTGGTTGCTAGTTGTCCAACGGCCAAATTTTTGAATTTTCCTACCCGAATTCTGGCCGAATTCTGCTTATAAAAAACACTATAAATAGGGCATGAATTCTCTCATTCCAATCCATCCAATCTTATTTTCTCTTCTCTCTTATAAGCTCAAGTAAGCCATACCCTTCCCATCTACTAGCCACAAGCCTCCTAAGTGTCGAGTGCTCAGCATCTCTCAGTTAGGATTCTTGTGCAAGAGTCGAAGAAGTCGCTTGGACAATTCCAAGCAAATCGCCACTGCGATCATCTGTTAGAAGTTGACGTGCTCTTCTGAAGAAAAGGCACGGGTTGTAAACTACTATTTCACAAATAGTGGATTTAATCCTGAGCTAGAGTTCTCAGGCCTGGACTAGTCCTCCACGAGGGAAACCAGGTTAAAATTGCTGTGTTTGCGTATGCTCTTCTGCTCTTCATTTATTTTTCGCACTTTACTCTGATTATTTATTGTTGGTGAAAGAGTTATTTTTAATTGGCTATTTTTCTATATAAACTCTATTCACCCCCCTCTAGAGTTGCCATACTGTTCTTCACATTTCTGCTGGCCGAGGTTCCCGTCTTGGTGGAGGGAGCTGAATTCTGTCTCCTTGTATGAGCATGTCCAAGATGGGCTTCACGTGGCTGTCTTCGAAGGAGTAGGTCATTTGCGGCCATTGTTTATCTGTCGGTCTTGACTCAGGTTTCTGGGCTGTGTCGGCCACCATAGCCTGCTTGCCCCTATTGTCCTGATTGTTGGAGGGGCTACCCCCATTGTCGTTGTTGGTATTAGGACGCTTGCCCTTGTTTTCTCCCTCCGAGATGTGCAATCCCAGTTGGCGAGCCTTCTTCAGTCGTTCTTCGGCGTTAGTGGCACTGATGATAAACGTCTTCCAATCCTTAAATTGACTTTCGTCCATCCAGAGACTGATTGTTGGGAGCAGTCTCTTTTGGCAAATTTCAATCAAGGAGGAATCCGGATTACCAGACGGCAACTTCATTGCGGTTTGGCAAAACCGCTCAATATAGTTCCTTGTCAGCTCCTTCTCTCCTTGGACGACGTCCATGAGAGGGGACATTGTGACATCCTGCCCTACTTCGTAGAACCTCTCCAAGAACAAGCGCTTGAAGCTGGCGAAGGAGTGGATGCAGTTGTCTGGCAAGTTGCGGTACCAGTCGAAGGCGACCCCTTCTAATGCCCCAATGAATAATCGTGTGAGGATGGCATCGTCGTGGGGCAGATGATCGGTGGTGACCTCGAAGTAAGTGATGTACCGACTTGCTGAGGTCTTGCCATCATAGGGATTGATGTTGAACGACTTATATCTTGGTGGGAAGGGAACATCCCTCCATGCAGCAGGGTATGGTTGCCGTATTCTGATGTCTTGAGAGTTTTCTCGGGCGTGAAACATGGGTCGGAGCTCCTGGACCTCTCTTCTTGCTTCCCTGGCATCATCTGCAGCGGTTGGAGCCATTATTTAGAGGATTATTGCCCGGGTTTGGTGCCGCTGAGTTCGAGTCCGCATTGACCGCGGGGCCCGCGCTTGTTTGGCCAGGTGTCCCTCCTTGCAGAGTTGGAAGAGCCGCTTTGATTTCATCTACAGACTTGACCAAGGCCTGTAGTATGGCCTCCAGAGTGTCGATGCGTTGGCGATCACTGGAACCACTTTGATTGCTGTCCATCATGAACACCGTCCTTACATGAGGAGAAACGGAAGGGAAGGTGGAGGACGTATCCTCCGAGTCATACCCATGTACCGAGAAGTCATCGGGATATGTGGGAATATTCTTCTCTGGTTCGGACTAAGAAGGAATAGTACCCCCGGCTTCCGAGCTTGCTTCATCTTGAGAGTCGTGGACGTCCTCGGGGACGTCAGCACCTATTACAACTGATGGAAAAGTTGTTTCCTCGAGCTCGTCTCCTTGGAACATTGGATTATCGTAGATGTTCGGAGGAGTGCTACCTCCAGTTCTAGCGACCCCCAGAGGTATGGATGATAAATCGCCCGCTGTGGCAGATTTTGTTTTTGAACGGGTTCCTTGGAAAACTCCGGTGGAGGACAACCGTTTAGATGACAGCTTTTTAGTCACAGTGGTTGAAATCTTTGGGCTGGAAACGTTCATCTTCTTCCCTTTTCCATCGGCGGAGATTTTCTGAGTAGAGTTGCAGGAGACAACAGGAGGTGCCTCGTCCTCTGAGCTTGGTCGTTGCAGTCTTTGGAAAACGGACCGCCGGTCTTCTTGTATCGTTGCATTGTTGTAACAGCAATTGACAATGATTTGGGTGCAGTGACGTCCGTGAGAGGACTCTTGGCACCCTGGGTATCTTCTCTTTCCTTGCGTTTGTGGAGGATGGCCTCACGTAAGTCAGATGGGTCCGGATCGACCATGTTTGCTCCCTGGATTTTGGGAGACTTTTGGGAACCTCTCTGTCCGTTTGCCGCCGGGGGCTGGACTCGAGTGGCTCTGTACAACTTCCCATCAGAGGCCCGCATAACAGTACACGGGACGCTCGGGTGGTCAGAGGTCAGATCAACGGACCGAGCTTGCCAAGCTCGTGCTGCCTTAGACTTCTTCACTCTAGTGCGTAAGGGCACATATTAGGAAGAGTCTAAGTGGTGCTGGAGAGAATCAGACATATCTTCTTTGGAGCACAGGAGATCATGACCATAGGTGAGGCGGTCGAAGACAGCGCCACGTGGAGTAGACGTCATACGGCTGGAATCATCAATCCTCATGCGGCTGGCAGCCGTAGCCGCATGGGTCTTCTCCATGCGGCTGGAAACCCTGGCCGCATGAGTGTTCTCCATGCAGCTGGAAATCCTGGCCGCATGAGCACTATGCATTTGGCTAGCAGTTTCAGCCGTATGGTCATCATTCATGCGGCTGGCAATCTTGGCCGCATGAGTCTTCGCTTTGCGGCTAGTGCCCTTGTTCGATTTCTTCCTGGAGCCCATAGAGTCGCTCTTTGCCCCTGCAAGTCCAGCATCGTAGTGCTTTCCTCTGCCGGACTTGGGGACAGCAGAGTCTTCTATGGCTTGAAGTGGGGCCGCACGAGAGTCGTCTTCGCCGTCTTGGGTAGCATAGAGTACACCATCGAGGGCCTGGGAAGGAGCAAATAATTTTGGCCTCCACTCTTTGCGAGCCTTCGTTGTGCGGGTGCGCTTCTGGACCGGGCCAGCGCTTCCTTCGGAGAGCATTTCTTCGAACGCCTGTTGGTCGAAGCGGACGACCATCTTCTGTTTTGTGGAGCCAAGTTTGGCTGCATCCGATTGCGTCACCAACTCCTCAGCCGTGGAGAAGTTTGTTCCCAGCAGAGTCGCCATCGTTTTTGCCATGAAATATAAAAGAGCAGAACTATTATCGGAGGACTGGACTTTTACTTCACGTTACAAACTCGCTTGTACAAAGAAAGCCTAGGGACGAAAGCCTAGGTACAGCAATCTAAGTACAATTGTTTATTTTAGATTCTGGGGGGTGACGATAGAGGCTCGAGAAAGCGACGGCAACTCTGCCTTACTCCTTGGACGATCGATATGCAGCCTTGGCTCCAGAAGATTGCTTGGCGTTGAAGAAATGCTCTCTTTGTTCTCTCTCTACTCTTTTTCTCCAAGTCTTCTAATGCTCTCTGATCTCGAAAAAGGTCCTTGCAAGGGAATGGCACCTTGCTATTTATAAGAAGGGGAATACAATCATTAGGGTTTGCAATGATTCCCCCTTAGAGTGGCGGCGGCCTGTTGATTGATCAATCTGGGCCATTAATCTTGAGTGTGATGAATCTGGACCATTTAATGTAGATTGCACCAAATCCTATCAGTAATTAATGCTGATTGGAATAAATCTCCGTGATAATGATTTGCTGATGTCTGCGAATCTGAATGAATAAGTTTAATTCATTCTCCTGCCACGTGTCCCAGATTATTAGAATTTGACCCAATCTTTGATTGCAGTAAATCTGGAAAATTGATTGGCTTTATGACACGTGTCTTGGGAGTCACTGAGGGGATCTGAGCCGCATGAAGATTGAGCCGCATAAGGTTTGAGCCGCATAAGACTGACCACGTGTCAGGGCTTCTTGGGGAGTGGCCCCCGAACCTTCGAACCACATGATAATCTGGGCCACATAATGGGTAGTGAGCCGCATGGAGATGATCCTTGCGAGCCGCATGGGGAGGCCTCTGCTTGAGCCGCATGGAGATGATCCTCTTGAGCCGCATGGGAAAGCGTCTACTTGAGCCGCATAGAGGGAGCTTCCACTTGGGCCGCATGAGACTGTTTCGGCCTGAGCCGTATAGTGCAGCTTCGGCCTGAACCGCATGGAGAGTCTTCGCTCGAGCCGCATACGAACGTCCACGTGTCAAGGCTACGTGGCATTTTCTGGATCTCGGGGGATTGTGTCAGAGATCTCCTTCGTTTCCCTAAGGGTCTGTCATTATGACAGAGTGATCATTACTTCTTTGTGTCAGGGCTGTCACTTTGTCAGAGCTGTCAGTCGTCGAAGAAATTAATGCAGTGTAGGGCGGGGGGAAGAACTGTTTGCAAGCCACGTGTCTTCTCTTCTGAGCCGCATGGAACGTCTTGAGCCACATAGTCCCTCGTGCCGCATGAATCTTTGAGCCGCATGGGCTATCTGAGCCGCAGGGGGTTCCCTGGCCGCATGGATCTTTCTTTATTATTTTTCATGCTTCTACAATGCATGTCCAGTCCACCTGGGTAGTATTATCTGTCCAGTCCAGATGAGGGTATTACCTTATTGTGTTTGAGTTCAGTCCTAGATTACATTTAGCTCAATTCAAATATGTATCAGTCTTCAGTAGAGGGAGAAATCCTTCTACAGGCTATGGCAGGCCATTAGATCATAAATTTTTAGTCTTAATTGATAGTGTATCAGTATCATTTCCTATTTATATACTCTATCTTATACTATGGTTCAGTCCTTGTCCTATACATATCTAGCTTCCTATTGATTTGAATCAAGTTATAGAACTTGGTGTCAGTTGGGGAAGTTAAGGGTGTCCACAACAGTAACCTCTAGGAGCTACATCAGTTAGAAGAGGAGTGCCAGGTTTAGGCACATACAAACATAGCACTAGGCATGGATTTGAGCAAAGGGCAGTGCCAAGCAGTGGCATTAGGCAGCAATAGCCCTTGGGTAGGGTAGTATTAGTTTGGCCATTGGCCATTTGCCTTGGCCTGCATATGAAATTGACCCTGTGAGCAGTAGGCAGATGAGTGTAGAAGGATGTAATGAGGGCTTGAGTAGTGAGCTCAGGTTTCAAGTCCACCTTGGATCTTTTACCTGTAAGCCCATTTAACCTTGGCTTCAGTCAAAGGCAATGGCTTAAGGTTCACAACCTTTGTTTACTCGAGTATCTGTCCTTATGAGGACATAGTAGTATTAGTCCTTGTGAGGACATAGTATCAGATAATTTCCATGAGCTATCGGTCCTATTTCATATATGTATCAGTCCTCACTTGTATATTGTATCAGTTTATAAGAAGATTATGTATATTGCAACAGTCATAGGATGCTTATATGTGTTAAGTTGGTAGAAAACATATGGGGATATATTTTAGTTATATAAGCCTATATATATATATATATATATATATATATATATATATATATATATATAGACAGCATCCGCATGCACGGATTGAGTCTCGGTCGCGATGCCGACGCGCTGAGGTGGACGCTCGAGGCCTCTAGAGCATTCTCGCTGAGATCGGCGAGAATCGTTGTCCAAGGGATCGGGCAGCCGCATCATACCCTAGCCCACTATTGGCAAACCTGCATCCCTAAGAAGTGGTCCTTCCTCATATGGAGAGTCATTAAAAAGAAACTGCCCACCGACGAGATCCTCAACACCATTGGGATTAGCTTAGCTTCTGCCTGCACTTGCTGCTCTGACCGTCAGATGGAGCCCATCGACCACTTCTTCTGCCAAGGGAACCTGCCAGACAGACTCTGGAGGACCCTTAACCAGCTCTACAATATTGTTCCGGGTGGTGGACTCTTCCACGATCTGGCGGCCTCCTGGAGTTCGGCCTCCCACGACCACCAGATCGTCACAGCGGCCGCTACGTGGGCGATTTGGAAGAATCGTAACAAGGCGAGATACGAAGGTCACCAATACTCAGTCGACCAGCTCATCCGGTAAGTCTTCCGCCAATGCCGTAAACGGAGCACCCTTTGCTCCCATAGCTCGAGAGCATTCTGGTCATCAATGCACCCCTAGCTCTTCGTAGTCGTGTTGTCTCCCCCCCCCCCCCCCCCTCTTTTTTCTTTTGGTAGTATACTTGTATAGGCTTTTTCTTTTGTGCCTTGTATACGTGGTTAGGCTTCGGCATTTTGAGCCTTGATTAATAATCTGAGGGGTTTTAAAATATATATATATATATATATATATATATATATATATATATATATATATATATATATATATATATATATATTGCTGTTCAATGCTAATTAATTAGATGACGAGGCTTTGGAATATTGATAACTATTGTATAGAGAGGGAGATGAGGGAGTGAACAGTCATGTGGTGTGAGTGTTAGTGTTAGAGAGTGAGAGTGATATGCATTCTAGAGGGATCTAGATAGGCCCTTGTGAGGTGTGCATAAGACAAGGAGGTGAGATAAAGAGGGAAGATAGGAAGATAGATAAAGAGATGGACAGGTGAGTTAGTATGTTCAGGAGAAGGAATAGGACAGTCCAAATTCCCTGCTGCCTTGGAAAGGCTGCAAGAGGGAAGACTGTGTATTTGGTAACATGAGGGATTCATGAGTGTTTAGTAGGGTAACAGGATATGTGAGCAGCAGTACACTAGTGCATATATGTATAGGTATGAGGTTGTATTAGGAATTGATGTAAGGGTAAGAGAATATAGGTTAACATGGCATAGGAAAAAGTGGGTTAGATACCTATAAGTGTTGGAGTATTAGGAGTAAAATGGCTATGAGTTAAGGATGTCATCATATTTGTGTATAGGGTAATGTGATAGTGTATGGGGTAATTGGGGAAAATAGATAAGTATAAGGAGATGGATAACAGATTAAGTTATAGAATAGGTAAATGGATATAGAGTAAATACATATAAATAGGAAAGGTATTCCAATTGATATTACCTATAGCTATCTAAAGATGTATAAATGAGCTAGGATATGGTCATGGACCTAGAAGCCTAGACTAAACCTTGTTTGACTAGTTTGACCTAGCCTAGCAAGGTACAACTCAGTATTAACCTAATTTGACTTCCATGACCTAGAAAGGACCTAGAAGCATACAAATAGTGCATTTAAATCCATTGTTACCCTGAAACACCAAATAACTCTGTAATATCATATATATATATATATATATATATATATATATATATATATATATATATATATATATATATATATATATATGTATATATATGTTTGTGTGACACAACTTTGGGCATCGATCCTCATTTACTACTCAGGACCGCAGGCGAGTACATTATCTGATAGTTTTTATTTATCTGATAATTATTATGATTCAGCTTCTAGTAGAGTATTACTTGATTCTCTGTCATGACACAGACTGATATTTCTGGATTCATTCACTTGTGACACATGTATTATACTTGTCTGGCCCCTATTTCTAGAATCACTCACTGGAACCACCTACTGGAAACACCTACTGGCACCACTTACTTTTTGGCTAGATTTGTACTTGATTTATGCATCAGGATATGGATTGTCACGACCAGCACCCAGTGTAGGGGCACGAAAAGTGGGTACGCCCAGTCTACGCCGCAGTGTCGGCGGTAGAACGTTGTTCTAGGTCACTATCACAAACTAAATATAATATGATATACTCTCCAAACGGAGGACAAATCATAGAGGTACAACTCAATCACAATCTAAAGATGGAAATAGCACGATATGATAGGTATAAAATCTCAAAAGAGAACATACAAATAGAAGGAAAGTCTAAGTGTCCAAATGACATAATATCACAAACATCCAGAAATAGTACAACTCTAAAGTCAATACAAATAACATAATAAAAATAAGATAAAGCCTAACTAATCTAGTCTAAGCAATAGGGATGACATCATCAGCTAGAGCTGGATCCTCCTGTGGGTCCAACTCACAGGTGTCGTCTAGATAGACTCCATAATAGGTTGGACAGAAGTCATCAGTATCATCTGTAATATTTTTAACAGGTCCAGTCAGGACAGGAGCGAGCATAATACATCTCACGCAGTTCATATCATGGCAGGAAATATAAAGCATGCAAAAGAGTAAGATACATGAACTGTAAGAAGATGTACATAAAAATGAGAGATATTTTTAAACTAAAAAATAAATACATGATAAGTAAGAATGGTAAGTGACTAGTGATTTAGAGCACAATATGGTTATATAAATAGGTTAGGTTATATAATAAAATGGGACTCCATTATATGTGAGAGCACAATGGACATATACAATATTTTATACAATAGGGGATTTGATCACATAACCATTTTCTACTCACCCTCCCCAATCAATACACAAGGATCCAATCAAGTTACATTACCTATACAATAGTTTTTCCATGAGACTCATGTTATCATGAGAGTACAAGATGCACAATGAGTATACATGAATAGGAGTGTATAATAAATACAATATATTCGTGAAATGCACATCACAATATGTATTTGATGAACACAAGGGGGATAACATCGTAAGAGAAGATCCATATAGTACCAAACCGTGATAGCAATCGTGACAGCATCAAGTAAAGTGATCTAGAGCAAGAATATAAGTCCTAACAAGTACGAAATGATCAGAGAATGTACTCGCCTGAGATCCTCTGTGACTGTGAAAATAGATGTCTGAACTGATGTAAATGAGTCCTAAATAGAGCACACAAGTTATGATGTATCCAATGATGTAATAATTGAAATTGACAATACATTCTACACGATTCTAAGTCAATCTAGGTCAAAGTCAACTCTGGTCAACTCTGGTCAACTATACAGTCAGACTAGGTCAACTCTAGTCAACTGTGGTCAAACTAGCTAGGGTTTGGACAACAAGGTCAAACTAGTCTAAGTTAGACATTTCTAGGTCTAAACCATGCCAAGCCTAAAACATACAAGTAACCAAGTGCCATAGCTATTCTAACAAGTAGCCTAAGCAATAGTATATAGCCAAAATCAAGGCACACTAACTTAGTCCATTCTAGGTCTAAACAAGTCAAGGCTAAGACAAACAAGCTACAAAACATAGCCTAAGGTCACATGCTAAACCAAGACACAAGCTAACCACATAGCCTAACACAAAGTCTAAAACAAAGCACACACAAACTAAGTTATATATATAGTACATATACATATATATGTTTCACATTCACATTCATATATATATATATATATATATATATATATATATATATATATATATATATATATATATATATATATATATATATATATATATATATATATATATATATATATATATATATATATATATATATATAAATATATATATATATATATATACAAATATATATAGGGAAGCTATGCATAAAGGCACTAATATACAAATATACATACATAGAGAGAAAGGGGAGTGTCAACATGTGAAATAGAGAGCCAAAGGCAGTGGGTGTGTGTGTGTGGCAGTATACATAGGTAAATAGGGACTGAAATGTACATAGAGGGGCTAGACAGGGGTTGTATATGTGAGTGTCTCAGTTAAATGCAAGAGGGTGTATGCAGTGAGGAGGAAATGAGTTGGGGGGGGGGGGGAATGTGAAGACTGTGAATGAATGAATGAAGGAAGATCTCAGATTTACAAGTTTAGACAGAACTCAGGTTACATATTGAGTTCTCATGTTAATACAAATCCGGTTATACTTGCATTATAAATCTCAGGTTATACAATTGCATTTAAACTCAGATTAAACAATGCTCAACATGCTTCGGTATCAAATACCAAACTCAGGTTTCAATCATTAAAACTCAGGTTACATATTGAAAATCATACTACAATTTTAAAACCCAAACATCACATACATATGGATACATAAAGAGGAGGGAAGAACCTGAGAATCAACCTAGAATCAATTATCAGAAAAATATCAAATCCCAAACCTATTCAAAATTGAAAAAGACTGACACATGTGAATCCAAATTCGAAAATCTAAATATCCAACCAAACTCAAAATGAAAAGATGAAGTAAGTGTACAGGTGTATGTGTGTCAACTCTTCGTGTCCATACAAGCTCATACGTGTCCAAAAACCCAAACACGGAGGTGTCAAAACCCATAAAACAAAGTATTAGTAAATATGTATTAACTGTGTCTCGTGCGGCTGTGTCGAGCTTGCTAGGGTTCAACACAGTGCACGCGAAGCATCGTGCTTGTGTCCACACGTAGAGTAGGGGTAGGGCTAGGGGATTGACACCCTAAATTGGGTCAAAGTTGTGTCGTGTCCGAGCTGTATGTGCGTATCAATGAGTGATTTTTCGCACGTGTGTACAGTGGTCAAATCAGTACGAGTGTAATTTCTCACGCACCACTCGATAAAATCCCATGAAACTTGGTCAGCCTAGTGTCAGTCATGTGTCCCACGTGTCCACAAAGTTTTGTGTCAAATAGTGTTGTGTCCTAGGAGATCTCATGCTCGGGTAGCAGGGCACTATACCGTAGCATCGTGCAGTGTCCCCGTGTCCAAAAACAGATACCAAACGACATCAAAGTCAACTCAGAATTATAGAAATGAAATCTAAATATAATTAGCTTCATGAATATGTAATTTGTTTTGAAAACCAAGAATAAACAGTCCTATGAGGCATTTCATCGAACACTATGAATAGTTCTCCGATACTCCTCCGATACGCGTATCAATTGGACACGAATTCCTACCAAACTTGGTCAACCGCTAGGGGGACCCTAAATGAATGCATCTATGGAAAGAAATCGGAATTTAAATAGCTTTAGGAGCCATTACCTATTGAGAGTTGGAATCTCAATTTAAAAGCCTAAAATGAGATCCTTCCTCCACCTTGATATGGTCCAAGAGCCTCCAAATCCTTGCTAGCCAGCTTCTATAGACCTCCTCTACACTAAGGAAGTGTGATGCAAAAGACTAGGCTCAATTTAGAGGTGATTTGGAGAAAAGGGGATGATTTGGGGAAGAACACAAATTAGGGTTTAGAGAGGCTATGAAAAGAGGCAAGGGGGTCTCAATATGTGTTTATATAGGGGAGTGAACCCTTTAATGGCAGCCTAGGGTTATTTTTAGGGTTAGGGGTTGGTTTCATAAGGTTTAAAGGCCTCTACATGCATAATTTAAGCTTCCTAGTAAAGGCCTATAGCTAAAATATCTATTCTTAACAAATACCCTACTTTAAACTAATATCTAGATATTACTAACCTTGTCATGATGAAAGTTTCTAATCTAATATCTAGGCTCATGACTAATATCTAGGTTAGGACAACTTCTACGTTAAGGCTTAACAAATAGATTAGCACATAATTAATTAATCAAAATTTATTTTCACTAAAAGTCAAAAAATGACCAAAATACCCTTAGGCTAAAAAGTGATAATTTGTAATTCTAATCACATGACTAGGCTCCCATGGTCATGGTTAGTCTCCAGGCTTAGCAATTCTCAGGCGTGATTACCGAGAGACCTAGTTACTAGTTTTGGCTTTGTGTTAGATTCACTTTTAGAACTCTTGGCATATATAATGAAGATTTTGTTATTGTATTTGTAACGCCTCAATCCTATTATACTTAGGACCAAGTATGTAGATATGCCAGCTACATACATATGAAGGATACTCCAATATATGGAACTCTTGTACGTATACATAAGCTATAAGAATATATATATATATATATATATATATATATATATATATATATATATATATATATATATATATATATATAATCACATGCCAAAACACAATATAACTACATCTCATCCACAGCAAAACACAAGAGATCACAGAAGCCCAGATAGAATATAAACAAACGAGTCAAAGATATAACCGGGTGGAAACAGATCCACTACCAAACAGCTACATTAATAATCTCAAAATGGAGTCCGACCTCCTAAAATAGAAATAAAGTAATAATAAAAATGTCCACTACAAAGTCTCAAAGCATAAATAATGAACTAGATATCAGAAGGCAGTGCCTCATCGTCAACAAAGGATGGATCCAGTGCTGAGCCGTACTACTGGGGGAAATCGTATAAGCCTGAAGAATTCACCAGGTCCTCAGTGAGACATAACAAGATACAAGAAAACAACATGCCATATAAACTGTAAATAAAGAGAAAAAATATTTGTGCAAGAGGGTACCTAACCATTCTACTGTGATCGTGTTTGTTAAGAACAAGCCTCCAATGCATGGGCACTTCTAGATAAAATGAGATTGGCGTAGTCCCCACTTGGGGCACCAGGGGCCTAGAGTATAACGTTCGAAAATGTCAGTGGCCAACCTGAGGGGGTAAGCTTACCCGTGTCTCCAATGGAGCTTCCGGGTTACAAGGAAAAGTATAATAGTGGCCCATACGTTAAGGTATTATTCTCCCTACCCAATGCCTAGTAGGGTCATCTCCATGATTCATATGAACCTCTAGTAACTGCCAAGTCTACTAATCATGCCAAGTCTACTAACCATCGCAAGTCTCATACGTATCGTGGCCAGCCGACTACGCGAGTCTGTGTCCTACATGTGACTCACAACTCGTGATAAGCATGTATCGAGGCCATATGAGATATACTAATACCTCATGTCAATTGGTGGTCAACTAGTACTAAGTCATTGCAGGAGCAAAGATAAAATAGTAAAACGACTAAACACAATCGTTCGCACCCAAGTGTGACTTGGACGTACAGTAAAATAAAACATGTAGTATATAATAAGAACTGAATATAAATAACAGAACAAAATATCAAGAAAAGACAGAATATAATGGCAATGTATCTTGCCCGAGGGTGGTGCAAGAAATGACAAAGTCCAGTAGTCAGAATCGTCAGCAAATAAAGTCAAATCCCGAAAACGGCTCTGGATGCCGAAACAAACATCACAAAAATTTTTGGTATAAAAGAAATATCTAAAAATGTTCATCTAAAAGTCCAATTCTGGACACAAAGGCAAAATCATAATTTCGGGTCAAAACGATATCCGCCGTTAGACCCAGTTTGCACCGAAAAATGTGCTAGTACCTACGGTCTCTAAAGTCGTCAAACTATATGTATACGAAATCATTTTGAAGAGACGAATCCAATCGCATGTCCAAAGTTGAATTTCGGTGGGCCGTACACAAATTCGCCCGTTGGATCGGATCGCGGGCCAGCCAAAAAGGGCGTTCCGGTCGACCGTCTCAGATTTGGACCAAACTTGGCATAAAAGACCAAAAAAATAATACGGTCCTGTTGGCACAAGTTTTGTCTCGATATGACGAATGTGCACAAAGTTATAGCCAAGTTTATAAAGTGGTCGATATATGGTATCTCGATAGATACGTTTTGATTTCGTTGCGCACGTACAACGAAATTGAGTTCCGTCAAATCCCACAAGTCGAAAACATCCATACGTGCCTTTCGATGCTTATGGGTTGCGACTACATCATCTAGTTTGTCGGGGAGCATGCCGTATCGTAATGATTTCTTAATTTTTAGTTTTTTTCAAAATAGGTTTTTCTTGATTTTTAGAATCAAATAAATTTCTGTACAATAATCGAAAAATAGTTCTACAAAAAGTGTTCTAATCTCATATAGGTTAACTATAACTGTTTGAAATTGGTTTTTGAAAATCTCTAATAATTAGTTAGATATCCCTCTTATAAACTAGGGTTTGGAGAGATAAGGCTTTGTTTTTGAACGAGTTTTTGCTCAACTTTGCGTCGAGTTCTTGATCGGAATACTGTATTATAACTAAATCCCTTTGAAGGGTTTTGAAGGGGTCGTATAAATTTCTAGTAGAAATTTTTGGATCGAGAATCGATCGAATAGGTTCACAGAAACATAGATGAGAAGTTGGGTACCAAGATTCGGTTGAAACATGGGGGTGCTCTGTTTCAAGATCGGATCAGGCGGTGCTCCGACTATCACCTGCGGCATGCAGG